>VZRS01008071.1:95925-172252 GCA_013398055.1 Ifrita kowaldi
GGAAAAAATGAATTTTTTTTTTTTTTTTTTTTGCTGTGGTGCTTTTAAGAACTAGCTATGAGTGTTTGAAATGCTAGAATGACAATGGCTAAAAAACCATGTTCAACATGGTGCAAGTGCAGCAGATACACACGCTGTGGAACAAGGCCGAAGAGTAAAAATAAAAAGAATGCAAACTAAGCGGCTAAACTCTGTATGTGGATGTTTACTGTCATTTGCACCATGGCTGACCAGCCTGTTATTCATCTTACACAGGTGCAGCAGTCACCTGTGCTGTGAAGTTCTGTGAAGGTGCAGCGATTTTCCTACAGCAGTCAGATGCTTCTGTTTGAAAGGCTTTAGTATTCAGTCACATGTGAGATTACACACTGCAATACAAAGACAAACATAGCAGGCAGCCTTTTGTGCACACTGGTTCCACCCTTTCAGAATTTCATTATTCTTTCATTGTCTACTCTTTCTTCTGTGCTCATTCTATAAAAATCCGTGCATTACATATGGGATTTGACAAAGACACAAGAGGCTAAAACTAGCTTCTGTCATCAGTTTGTGACTGCAAATTTTAGCTATAATCTGTCATCAGTGTGGTGGGCTGGCCTTGGCTGGATGCCAGGTACCCACCAAAGCTGTTCTATCACTCCCCTCTGCAAGAAGACAGAGGAGAGAAAATATAGTGAAAGGTTCATGAGTTAAGGACAGGGAGAAATCCCTCACTGATTACCATCACAGGCAAAACAGACTTGACATGGAGAAATTAATTTAATTTATTACCAATGAGAATCAGAGCAGTATAACAAGAAGTAAAACAAATCTTAAAAACCCCTTCCCCCCCCACATTTCTCCTTCCCAGTTCTACCTGCCCCCAGAGGCACAGGGAGATGGGAATGGTGGTAATGGCCAGCTCATCACACACTGCTGCTGCTCAGGGAGAGGAGTCCTTCCCCTCTCCCTCCCACAGGAGACAGCTCCCCTGAACTTCCCCAGCAAGAGTCCTTCCCACAGGGTACAGTTCACAAACTTGTCCAGTGTGGGTCCCTTTCCACAGGGTGCAGTCCTTCCAGCAAATCTGCTCCAGCGTGGGCTCCTCTCTCCATCGGTCTGCAGGTCTCTGCCAGACCTTCCAGCACAGGATTCCCACAGGGTCACAGCCTTCTTTTGACCCTGCTCTAGGATGGGTCTTCTCCATGGGCTGCAGGTGGATCTCTGCATTCCCCAGTGACCTCCATGGGCTGCAGGGGCACAGCTGCCTCTCTGTGGGCGGCACCACAAGCTGCAGAGGAATCTCAGCTCCCTCCTTCCCCACTGACCTTGGTGTCTGCACAGTTGTTCTTCTCATTTAGTCTTAATCTTTTCTTCTTTGAATGCAATTATATATGCACATTACTATTTTTTTTTCCTTTGTAAGTGTGTTATCACAGAAGCTCTATTTCCTTCACTGACTGTCTCAGCCTTGGCAAGTGGTGGGTCTGGAGCCTGGAGCAGGGGAAATCTTCCTGCAGCTTCTCGCAGAAACCACCACCGTAGCTTCCCATCCTGCTACCAAAACCTGGCCATGCAAACCCAATGCAGCAGCTAAGTAGGTAATTTAAGTTTCTTTGAAAGATATCCTGTATGACTACATTTGACATGTGTGACCCAGGGTGTCTTTGCTCTTAGCATGTTCAAAACGATAGTGAAAATGAAAATACATTTGTTGTCATCACCTGTTTTCCTACAAAGTCACCTGTCCTGGTTTCTTACTGTAACTGGACTTTCGTCCTTCTCCAATGACAGAATTTCGCACCTTGCAGCAGTCATGGACTCCACATTCCAGACTGAGCTAAGACAAATCATCACAGGAAGATGTGTGGTGGATTTCAACTCCATGATAAAGCAGATAGGGCCTTTATGACAAATGGTGTAGGCAACGAAGGACTTAGGGACATAAGAAGTAATAAATATAGACAAGCTGATTATCTGTTGTAGAACATTTTGCAGGGATGAAGTGGTAAAAATAAAATTACTTCAACCATGGTCACACCATTTTTGTGTTGTTAGCATTTGAATTAGTGAATCATAAAAAAGTTAAAGTTCTCACCGCTATAAATTTATGCTATTGGTCTCAAAAGATTCAGAAATTAGACACAATTAACTTCTTAATGGTGAATCAAATATAACAATAAAAAAAAGAACGAGTTCTGGCTATTTCCTGTCTAGATAAACTTTCACAGAAACCACTTCAGATCTCAGGACTCTAGGAAAACAAATATGCTGTTTATGGGATAACACACTATCTCAAAGCAGGACAAGTTTTTCTCAAGGTTTCTAGACACTACCATGACAGACAGTTGTGGATTTAACAGGTGAGTCTTGACTACATCCTTAAGAGTAGGTTTTTAAAGCACTTGTTGTGGGGCACGTATGATAAGACAGTTTATATACCTTGTGCATTGAGTGTCTTTTTGATAACCTGATTTCTGCTCATCTCATTGAGATACCTAAATCTTTTATCTAGAAACATGAAGTTTTACCTCTTAGTAGTGTCACAGAAGCCATTTTTCTTGCTCCTTTTCTTGCCCCAAGACATTCCTGTTACTCGCCTTTCCTCTCCTCAGACAAAATTAGTTTTAGAAGTTCTTTCGAGTACTTTTATTATATTCATGTTCTATTCACATAGTTACAGATACAAGGGGAGAACAAAACATTTATATGGGTAATCACTAATTAAAAAAAAAAAAAAGGTTGACAAGGTTGACTGTCATATAAAAAAGGACAACTCGCTCTTGTTGTGAAATTCAAACCAGTTTACTAACAACCAATCCACAACAACAACAAGAGTAAAAGGAAAAATAACATTTAGAAAAGAGAAAACAAATAGTGGTAAAAGTTAAAAATCACCCGGGAACACGGAGATAAAACACCTGGGTAACCGCACGATTACCCTGAACAGGGAGTAAAACAGTGCTGAGGGGAGACTCGGTAAGTCCAAGACTCCAATAGAATTGTCTGAGAGGCCAGGCTCCTCAACACTGGGCTTCCCAACCACTAACTGGTGAGGAAAAAGCCCTCTCTTGCCCTGTGCGAGGCTTTTTATATGGTGGTGGCTCCTCCCCTGACCGCCCCTGTCCAGCCCCCATGGTTTTGACGGATTGGTGGACTTCTTCGGTGAGGTAACGCTTTCCTACCAATGGGCTCGTGTTCCTAGGGAGATGTTGGCTGGTGATGTCATCCTTAGTGCAAAGGCGGGAAAGTCCCTCATCAGTATTCAGTGTTGCCATGGAGCCCGGTTACAGGGGTGGCAGTGAGGAGCTATTTTTGGAGGTTGCCGGTTGTGAAGCCTGGCTGAGCCAGCCTGGACCCAAAGCCACATATACCCACATTATCTCCACAGTTCACTCTTAATACATATAACTTTGGAAACAGTAGGAAATCTTCTCCTAGAAACTGGGGAAATAGCCACTCCATAGGGGTGCTCGGGGTCAGCTTAGGCTCGCAGGAGTGGCTTTTCAACAAACAATGTTTGAACACAAATCACATTAGCGAACAGCAAACAATGACACATAGCATAATCAACAATCATGCAAAGGCCAATTTTCAATTAATCGTATATGACATTGACCTACAGAGGAGTTAAATACATATTTTTGTGCAACCAGAAAAAGGCTTTGCTGGATTATTCTGAAGCAAATTATTTTATAAAAATTATTGTTTTTCTATTAATCCTACCATTGTTAAGACTTTCAATTAATTTATTCACTTAAAACCATATTCACTCAGGGAGAAATTAAACTTGAAACTCTACAGGTCGTTATATCAAGATTATGGATTCTTCAGAGAATTTTAGAAATACTGAAATACTTCTATAATACTGTTTGGTCTGGTAATTTTCTATAGATTATTAGGAAAAAAATACATATGTCATACTAATGCACAGTCTTCAAAGCTGTCTAACTGAGGAGGTCAAATTTTGGAGAAAATTTAGTAAAGCTAAGCAATTCGGTCAAAATTTTTATTTGTATAATATTTGCTGCACAGATTCCAAGCTAAAGTATTTTTTTTAAATACTGAAAGCTAGTTGAAAACCTCTGATATTTTTATGTGCAGGCATTCCAAAATGGAGTTCCTAGAGAGATTTACATCATTACAGAATATTTGCCTTTTGTATTCTGTATTGTACTTTCCCCATTAAAGCATCGTAAGTACTAAATAACTAAAAAGGATTGACAGCACAGAAAATGAGAAAGTCTTCACTTTAGAAACCATTCCTGGAGATAAAATGCACTAAAACCCAAATAAATTTCGCAATACAAATATAACTTTTTTTTCTTGGTGTTTTACAAAAAATGTGCCAAGAATCTTATGGACGTTCTAGAGACCATATGGGCCAAAACCCACCTGAGCATGAGTACAACTGCACAGAAATGAGCAAAAAATGATCTTTTAGTTAATAAAAGCTGTTTTCACAAATTATAATCCTGTGAAAGTATACAGCTTAGAAAATGCTGGCAGAGGCAGACAGCTGTTTCAATATGGTTCTCTTTAAATGGCCTCATCTAAATGGGTTGGTGTCAAAGAAATCAAAGTGTTTATATGGACTTTTAGTGAGTTTTATTCATCCAAATAGATTCCCAAAGACAGTGGGATTTCCAAATAATGAAGCTAGTTTTACTCGAAGACATTTCTGGTCTAAGACAGAGTACTGATGGAAAAATATTTTTAAACTAGGAAGTGAAGAGCTCTAGGAAGTAACTCTAACATGTTTTATTTATGCATTTTTATTTCCCAGAAGATAAACATTCACAAGCTTTATGTGGAACCTACAGTTTCTAAGTAGCAATACTACTGCCAGAGTAAAGTTAACTTCTCTAGATGGGAGTAAAAATGAAGTGAATTTTCAGTAAATGAGCTTATTGGTAGCAAGGCAGCCCAGAGACAATCTTAACTATATCTAGTTTGGGGCTGTTTCTAAGTATAGCTTTGTACAGAAATAGTTTTTCGACACCTGACAAGTTGTCATAATGTATTATCATTATTTTATGAGGAGGTGACCAGTAGGCATGTAAGTGCTTAACATCTTCCAAATAACACAACAGTAATCCTCAGGAATGGAGCTTCAAGTGAGGAAGTGAGGAGAAGATTGAGAATGTTTGATTCCAGAAAGAAACAAACAAACAAACAAAACCATCCCAGGCTCCTATCAAGCAGAAAGATTTTATATTCAAAGTTTTAGGATCTACTAATGTATTCTTTAATAAATTATCATCTGCAAAACCCACCAATATCTCCCTGTCGCACTTGGACACGAAAGAACTACGCAGACACTTTGTTAGGAGAGAAGCAAGGAAGCAAGAGGGGGTCAGAGACCCCGCACTTTATTATATATGTTCTTAGAAATCACTGTGCATTGGAGGGAGAAATTACCCCCTCTCATCACACTGGTCAAAGGGAAAATCTATCAAACGTCTCCGCCTAGGAGAATGGAATGAAAACAATAAGGGACAGTTAACAAAACATGGCTATGTTTACAGAAAATGCGTGAGAAACTGTTATAGCAAATGAAAACATTGAAGAACTGCAAAACTCAGGGCGACAGCTTCCAAAGAGCGAAGCAAAGCAGTGAATGAAACAAGAGAATATCACGTCTGTTTAAGCACCAGAATTATTGGATTGTTAAAACGCTGTCCTATCCTAATCTTTACAGCATTTAGAGCTCTCTGGACTGCCCTGGATAGGATACTATGAGGAGTTTGACATGCATGAATTATATTATGCCATATTCTCACTTAAAATGACCTATTGCCTTCTTCAAGTCGGTAGCAAGGTGTCTTTATCTCCACATTTTATAGATATTAAGAAATGTAGCTATGACAAAACACTGTCTAGTCACTTTGAAGTGCAAATTTATGTGCAAAGTTTACATAAGCTTGACATCACATGGCCTACCTGCCATATTCTTCAAATATTTCCAAGAGAAAAAACTAATCAGAGAAAAGGGCAATATATGATATTTTCTACCCACTTGCATCAATTTAAATACATCCTCCAGCCTTTAATTTTTTACAAACAATATTTATTAATTTCTTTCTTTTTATAAAAATAAAGTCTTCAATTAATAGCTGGTCAATGTCTAGCATCCTAGTACACAGTAGCCGAATAGATCACCCAGGGACACATAGCAAGATTTTCAGAAGTTAAACATAATAGGAGATTTGCAAAACAAAAGACAGAAAGCCTCAAAACCCACAAAAAGTAAAGGACACATAGATTGTCCTGGTTGAGATGGAGTGCAGCAGAAAGCCATGAAAATTTAACACACCAGTAAACTTTTTGTCAAATATTTTCTTTGGCCTATGAAATGCAGCAATCACTGAAAGTGCTGAGCACCTTTAATTCCCTTGGGCTCCACTTCCTCCAGATATCGTTCAATATCTTGCATGATTACTTCCTGAGTAATTCTCTCTCATATTTACTTTTGTTACGACAAATGCTTGCTGATCCTAGCTTGCCAAGCCAAATGCAATGGCAATTAATCCTACAGCTTGTAAACTTGAAAAATATGTTTTCATACAGTGAACAACACGAGAAAGTTGAAGTTTTAGTTTGCTAAGCAGTTAAGATTTTCTCAACAAGGATGTAAGAAATCTAAGAGGAGAGGAAGAGGATTGTGGCTGCTTTTTAAATGAAGCATTCTTACAAATAGAGCTAAAAAGCTGTTTCCCATAGCTGTACATTATTTTTAAATACTTGGTATATTACATGGAAAAATATTAAAATTGTGTATCATATCAAGCATGCACTTTGCAACCACGGCTGTCTGTAAGAGTTGTGTCCACTCCAAAGAAAATATCAAATTCATTTCAGGCATATGTTTTAAATAATCTGGGGATAGTGTGCAGTCAGGAATAATTTATTATGCACATCTGTAAGAGTGCTACGTTTTAAAAGACACAGTTTTTATTAGGGCTTAACATTATTTTCTTAGGGGGAGGGCAGAGTCCTGACAATTTTAAGGAATCAGTTTTCTTCTTTAATAAAAAAAAAAAAAAAGTAAAGGAAATAAATCCTGCACACTCAATTCAGTCCAGATTTTATTTGATCATTCTGCATGGTTTTGTGACTTTTTTACTTTTCAACATGATGAAACAGAGGATTAAAGCTCAAAATCCCCCTCTTTAAACAGAAACAGCTTTTACCAGGAGCAGACAGAAATCTTTGTTCCAAGCTGACAGCAAAGGGCTGCATTCTGCCCTTGGCACAGCCACCCATTACCATTTGGGGTGAGAGAGCAGTGTGCATGGGCTGAGAGACTTGCTATTCATCAGGGTTTGCTTTGGTTTCTTTTAATTTTCTTTTGAGGTGTGAAGAGATGGATTCTGTTTTTAAAAAGAGAAAGATTCTATGCTGCATGGAAATATCACTGGACAAGGCTGATCCTGATCTACATTGCTTCAGTGAAGCACCTTGGCTTACTCCTGCTAGTCTCCAATGTTCTTGGCAAGGTGTTGACTCACTCTGTCTTTCCCTTTTTTGGTTCTCCAACAATTCCTGGCCAGGCAAGGGCAGGGACACCTCAAATACGAGTCCTACACCTGAAAGCAAAAACAAATCGAAGCAGTTGGCAGCCATTCAGAAGGTGGAAACGGTGGATTTTTCTATATGGGGGTAAAGTTTTTCCAAGGGATGACAGAATGGACAAGAGATGCATTTTCTAGTCTACAGAACAAAGGAAGTGTGCTCAGCTGAAGCTTTCAAGTGATCTTCTGCAGTTATACATAATCACAGCCTTTGAGTCCTTGGTTCCCACAACACTCAGCTCGCTGTGGGCAAGAGAAAGCTGCAGTTTCAGACTTGCTAATTCACTCTTACCCACAGATCCAGGATGCTCATGCATCTCTGAACACAACATTCCTAAAGCAGTGGTGTTTCTCTAGTTTGGGTAATACTTCCATCTCCCTGCATTTATTTGCATCTCACATCTATGTGCAGAGCATATGTTGAATAAATGTTTTGAAGCCAGGGCTTCAAAATATACTACCAGTGGGACATCCTTCTCTTGAAGAAGTTATCCTATTTTTTTTTAATTACAAGTCTTATTCTTCCCAACTGGTTATGAAGACTATTAGCTTTGCCTTTATTGGAGTAGCCACTATAGATGGGTGGCAAAGCCTGGAATAATCAAAATCTAATCTTATCTTGGGACAAAAATCTAATCCCATCTTGATGCTATGTTTTGCTAATAATAATGTTATTCTCTATTAAGCATCATGTCCTTTCTGGTCTAGCATTTGGGGTGAGATTTGGAACTTCTATTTGATTGTGTTTTATCACTTTCTACCATTTTCAATGGATGTCCTAGAAAATATGTCAAAGAGTATCTCTCCTATCTTTTCTCCTAGTTTCAAAATAAAAGAGCAGCTTTCCTGTGCTTTTGGCGTCCATATTTATCTAAGCAAATATAAAGAAAATTGTTTCTTTTATAAATGAAAGTATTTCTAATGCCTTTTTCCAAGTAGAATATAACAGATATTCAAAGTTCAATATTACTAATTATTGTTATTAGGTAAATCCATGAGAATGGGTAGTCAACCTCAAGTTCCTTCCTGTATTTTACAGGCAAATAAATCTCCCAAACAGCTTCTTGGAAGGATGATTTGACAAATGTGGAAAATTTACAAATATTAGCAAATTTAATTTGAACATCCTCATATTTCATAGGAACTGCATTACAGAAAACATGAAATTTTATGTGACTATGAGTTTCATATTGCATGGGCAGAACTTCAGAAGGGAATTATGTTGCTAAGTTTAAAAAGCACATGTGCAATTTATGGCATTATCAAAAATTGCAGAATATAATACCTACAAGGTTATTGAAATTTGACAGAATGCATTTGTTCACAGAATAAACTCATAAAAAATAGAAAAGTTAATTTTAAAATCAATTATTTGGACTAATAACTGTATAGTGTCAGATGATATACTATTCAAGCATATTAAGATATAGAAAATCTGGAAGACAATCAAAAAGATGTTAAAATACAACTAAAAGACAGTAGCAAGAGATGCTGAACAATGACCAGTTGTGGCAGCAGGGACAAAATTATTTGTCCTATTGTAATATTTAGTCTTCTCTATTAAGGAGATATCTTAAGATATCAAGAACTGATTTTTGAAAGTAAAAGACTGCAAGAATTTGACTACAAATATTTCAGAAAAAAAAGTCCTGCTGGAGAAGCTTATAGTCAGTGGATTCACACTGTGTAAATATACTTGGTACAGCCTTTGTTCAGCACAACAATTTTTGACAGGGCATATAGTACTAATAAAAGGCAAATTAACTGCTTTATGGACTCTTTACTGACTTCATCATTTTCACACTATGTAAACTCCATTAATCACAGTTCCTGGACTGAAAAATTAAAGTTACAGAAGCTAGATTTTAATCATATTAATTATAGTTTCTTTATTTAGCATCTGTATTTATAATCACCAGTTAGTTAAATTAACTAATTTTTATAACAAAAATAATTGCTGTAAAAGACACTATATACTCTAATTGCTGAGTAATAGAAGCCTTACAGATGTATCTCCCTGCTGTGATCCATCCTGATGAAGATCTCAGGATTGGGCCCAAATGCAATTTTAGTACAATTTCAAGTTGATTAAAACAACAAATACTTATCAGTCATAATTTGAAGGTAATAGCTCTACAGCCTTCATTGATAAGAAAATCACACTCTAATAGAACCGTAATCATGCTGAGCCTGTAGATACCAGTAAGAGGTGACTTTTTGTGACATTCATTACCCCGGTATTAATAGTAACACATCTCATGTTTCAGCAGAGTAATCAGGCTCCCGTAATCTGAGTCTCAAAATTTCAGTTTGTGTGTGTGTGTGTGTGTGTGTGTGTGTGTGTGTGTGTGTGTGTGTGCAAAAAAGCTGTGTATTACATCCTGCCAGGCTGTTTAATTTGTATCACGCGTGCTCTTTGGTATGGCACCTTGCAGGTAAGCACCCATAACCTTCAATCTGAGAAAACTTTTCTAGAAACCGGAAAATGGTTTCTACAAACCGTTTAATATTTATTTTATATACCAGGAAATTAAATGCAGAGAAAATAACTGATTTGTGAAAAATAGTACAAAAACGTTTTAGAGCAAAGAAATAAAGATAGGATAATATTGCTATCAAAAATACTGGACCGCTTTCTCCAAGATCTTTCAATAATCTATTATTGTACCTCAAGTAGTGGGAAAGGAGACAACTATAATGCCACTTAAAAAATAAAAGAAGTCATAGCTCTAATTTTAAATGCAATTAAAAAAAAAAAAGGAAGAATAAAATAGCAATCAAAGAAGCAGTTACCTTGGGCATGTGCACATTTATTTTATATTTATTTTTATTGTTAGGGCCTTGGTATATTCAAATGTCATGCCTTTTGTTCTTCCCCACATATTATTTGTTCTCTCTCTAGCATTTTGGGTGGTCATTGATAGAGTGGGCATTTTTTGCTTTAGTTGAATAATCTTTCTGATGGAAAATCATTCAGTTATAAAAAGAAATTCCCTAATCAGAAGTCAAAATTTTCTCCCAAATGGAATTGTGTCTGCCAAAGTGATGCTATTAAGGTCACTGAGATATTAATATTACCCTTTAATGCAATTCATATAGGTCATCCTGATATCCACATTTGAAGCTTGGTTTATGAAAACCAACACGCTTTCTCTCAAAAATATTTTTGTATTGAATGATAAAAATATTCCATTTAAAAAAATAAGATTGGTGTATTTTGGTAGTGCTGAGATTTTTATTATTGTAGATAAAATTTCTTTCAAGACCAAGAAATTTCTTAAAATATCTAGATTTCAGAAAATTTTCATCTCTTTTCTTTTAAATACTTCAAAAAACCCCAAATAAATGCAATAAAATATTTCCTATTGGTGTTGTTCATTATTCCTTCTCCAGGCCAAATAAACATACTTTGGATGTACTCGCATTTTGCATTTGTATTCTCAACAATTTTTGAAGGCTTATGATGGGCTTCTTGTGCAGTCATATGTGAAGTCAAAAATCTAATCTGAGGGATTAGATTAGATTTTACCAATAACAATTTTATTCGTTAATAACTGGTACATGTGTTACTAATTATTATTGAACACATTTAAATAATTATTATATTATTAATAATTTCAGGGATCTGAGCTGCAGAAATGAAAATGAGTCATACTAGTGTGATGTATTGCATGCTTACAGCTTTCAAATTGTTAATTTTTGGATTTATTGATCCTTACACCAATCACCAGCTGTTTAAAAAGTATCTTGCATCTGGCATCTTGCATGAGCTCCTCTGCATCCCTGAGGAGATTATGATTACTCTTTTTACCAAGGACAGTCAAATATGTGAAATTAACTAAAGGCAGCAACTTACATTAATGGAAAATATTCAATGATTGTAAGACAGTAATAGATAACAAACAATATTGGTTTGGAGCACCACTTGCAAGTGTTTGAAATGCGTGGTCAATTCCTGCTGCCACTACATACATTCAAGACATTAAACTGTGGTCAGGTATTATAGAAACCAACATAATGGAAGATACCACAGACAGGTTTTTTATATAGGGATAATTTAATTCCTTCTTTTGAGCAAGTGTTTAACAGTTAGCTGGAATTTCTGTTCCTCCAAAATAGATTTAACTCGCTAGTTAACGGTATTTGTAGCTACAGAGATTTCATTCAGGGTCTTATTACTCTTGTTCTACTGCTGTTTAGCAGGAAGGTTAAGATTAAGGAGGGATAGAAATCTTACAAATATTGCAAACCAAGAAAAGGTAAAATACTTAAATTTTTTTGAATAATCAGCTTTTGGACTAAGATATGGATAAAAGAAAAATTCGCTGAAGGAAGATGGCATGAAGTTGGAACTATATAAATTAGGCATTTTAACTAGTAAACAAACATACTGAAATTGCAACTTTTCAAAGCAGAACTGCTTTTCAGATTACTTTATTGCAAACATGCCCTCCATCTTAATGCCAGTTGTGAGGAATGATGTTTCAGAATTATTTCATTTTATCAACTGATGTTCACTGCAACAGGGAATCCTTTCTACATCACAGGCTGATGTTCATATAATTAACTTTTCTCCACTTGTGACATGAAACTACTATCAGTATCAAGATGAGACATTTTGCCTGCAGTTTCCCTCGGAGTGCTGCAATCAAACCGTGCAATGCTGTAGTGGCCTATGCACCCACGGATCACATCAAGGCCTTCAGACTAAAGCTATCTACTTAAACTTCCGTGACATTTGACAGTCAAGCATATACATGTGTACAATTTGTATGTGTACAAATTATGGTCACCTTCAACAACACCTTTTTCAGATCAGTTTTAAGCTGCTGTGACTTTCACAGGGGATGCTGTTATCCTATTCAAAATTAATTCTGTAGAATTTTATAGATCTTTTTCCATCTTAGACATGATGGAAAACTTTATTTTTTTAATGTGTCCACTTGCTCACTAGATACAAGCTATTCTTGAAGTAAAGTCATTTAAACCCAGTTCAAGTGTAGTACATCAGTACTGATGTGCAATTTATCTTTACCGTCACTTCATTCGCACACTTGTCCTCTAGTGATGGGGTTTTAATTCTTTCTCCCTCCATTTCTCCACACTTTCCTGTGACTGTTCTGTAATGATTAATTCTGAAATATTTTAGCAACTCAGCCATGCTAAATAATTTAAATTTAAGTGCCCTCACAACTTTTCTACATCCTCTTTTTCCTATAAGATATAAAATCAGATCTGTTCAATCTAATGTTGGCCACCAATAACTCTTTCTGTTTCTGTCATGTCTTAATTACTTTTGCCTTAAGTCTTTCACTTATGTGTGACAATATTAAGTAAAGCCTTTCCATCATTGTTAATTATAAGTGTGACTGTGAATAATTACTCTCCAAGTTTGCAGGGTTTATTTCACATTTACAGCGGAAAGTATATAACTTCTTTTAATACTATATTCAGACTTAAATTCACCAAAAAAAAAAAAAAAAAAAGGAAAGTAAATTAATAAGAGATGTGGTGATTTCTTCTAATAATAGTCACACATATGAAAAGATCACAAATCGGTTTCTCTGAGGTCAGCAGGATTATTCCAGATTCAGCCCATTTTAATGAGGAAATAGATACAATGCATAAACCAGGCAATTTCCAGTGCAGGGTACACGATACAGCTCAATTCACAGAGCCAGTGACTGGGTATCTTTGGCACCCCAGGTACATTTGCAGACCATCTGAGTCTGGTTATATTTTTGGCTTTGTTTGTCCGTAGTAAGCAAGTATATCACCAGAAAACCACCTTGATAATTAGAAAGGGCTGTAATAACATCTGGTTACCAGTTGGTAGGCACAACATCACACAGATGTAATTCTGCCTCACTCTGCTCAGAGAATACATCATTAGGAATGAGTCCTACTTGCGACACTCAAGGATAAAACACACACTTAAATTTTTACCTGTTCTAAATGAATTCTAGTCACGTGTCTGATTAAGAAATTCTATTTTTCTAATGAGAGATTACTATGCATACATGATTTAATATACAAACATTAGGACTAAATGGTCAGCATCTCAAGAACCATCTTCACATTCCTGAAGGTGTTATTTAAAACCTAAACACTTCCCAAAAGTTGAAGTGTGTTACAGGTATATTCCCAAAACTCTGCTCTATGAAAGCATCTTAATGAGACAAACTGGGTACAGGGAAAAAGAGGGAAAAGATGAAAAGGGATGGCTACCTAAAGATTTACTAGACCTGTGCTATCCCATTCTTGACCATCAATAGGCCAAAGTTTTCTAACCTCTGGCCTAAAGACAAAGTACCTATAAAATAAATACAGATGGGCAAATTAATTTACTATAATACAAGTAAATAATAATAATAATAATAATAATAATAATAATCATAAAACAATTACTAGAATGACAGAGTAAAAATAATAAAGTTGTTAATGGTGTTCAAAAATAAAGCTCCTCAAACAGGCCTATCACTGATGAAGCAGAGGAAAGAAAGCTAAGAAGCCTCCAAGAGCAAGTATTTAACTGTAACCTAGAGTCTGCACGTGAACAGAGGGTCTGATTACAAAGTGAAGTTTTGAAGAGTAAGTTTTGAAAAGCGCAGTGAGCAACCCTGGATGAAAGAGATATATAAGACTATTTGTATACAAACAAACTGGTTCTTTCTGGCTTTTGGGGTAAAAGGAGAAAGGACTGAAGTGTTTTGTTCTAGAACAAGAAAATTTTGAAAGACAAAAAGAGAGGATTGTTTTAATGTGAGAAATGGGTTTATTATCCTGAAGAGTTAAAATTCTACAGTGAACCAATTTTTCAGCGGAGATGAAGAAAAATTAGCATCATCTTCCAGTGTCAAATAAAGTGCAGACCTCAACATTGCAATAATTAACTTAATATAATATTTTAGTTTTCCATAGTACTGGGGGTTTAACTCTTTTTTTTTCCTGTTTTTCCTAGTTTTCTTTTGTGCATTTGTAAATGAGAAGTAATCTTCAAGAGATATCATCATGAGAAAGTAGTTCCATAGTGAATTGTTTTGGAAGAGCATTATTGACCCAGAGGATATACTGAAGTCTCTTATGACAACATTTGCGGGAAAAGTCACCCATTTGCAATAGAAAGAGGTAGCTATTGACTTAAAATGAGTTTACCATCATGACTTCTTTTCTAGAACTTTTTTCTTCACTCTTATTGATGTATTTACCATTATAGTACATCTGCGAGGTAAAGAATTACTAAAAACTACACCTTTCAAAAAGGGAACTGAGACACCGTAGGATTGTAAGCAATTTGCCAATGGTGACACAGGATTTATGCAAAAGAACAAGGAGCTGAACCCTTGTTTGTCAATCCAATCAACATTTTAAAATCAAAAGACTGGCTTACCTATCTAGGCCTCTAGACAAAACTAAAATCGCACTCCACTGGGGACTTTTTGTAAACTCTTCAGATGAATGTTTCCGACAAGGTATTCTTTCTTTATAGGTGGTGGGAGGTAGGAAAAAAGCAACAAATAAAGTAAAAGTAAGAACATAATATATTTCAAAACTATGAGTTAAAGGAGCTGTGTCAATAGGGGTTGCAGGTTCCTAGCTTCCTTATATTATTAAGCCTTTTCTCTAAAGGGCTTCAGTTACATTCTATGTGACATTTCAGATCATACATATATTTCAAAATAAATAACTACTGGAAAACTATACACAAAAAAAAGGAAGGAAGGCTTGGAACTCTGCTTTGGTGCTCCCCCCGTAAGTTAAAAACAGTAATGTTACAAATACTATGGTTCTTTGGAAAAAAAAAAACCAAAACCAAAAAACCAACAAAACCTATTTTGATGACGGGTTTGCCCCAAACTGGCATTTTTAGACACTATTCATTGAACAGCAAGAGTTCTCCCTCTGTCTGGGAGTACTGATATGTGTCTGGCTGTGAGTGACATACAGGAAAGGGAAGAACTTGTTTCTCACCCAAACAGAGCTGACACTAACGTGATTTGGGTTGTGCAGTTAGCTGGGATCAGCTATGCAGCTTCTGCTTTGTCGAAGACTGAACTTTGTAATTTATGGCTTAAACATCTTCATGAAGGACTTCGGCTTATTACAGCAAAACTGTGAATGGGGCCCTGAACTGCTCACTGCCCATTGATGAAGATAAGAACACACTCACAGAGACATCAAGCTTAGCACCTTTGGGGTGGAGACCACAGCCCCGGATTTATCAGCTGCCAGGCTCGCACAGACCCTCACATCAAAGGGTGGGGGGAGGAGAGGTTTTGGGTGGGTGGTGAAAAAGCCTCTGGTCAGGGGCACTTAACATCCATCCTCTGCTGTGCAGACCAGCTCAGCTGTGGGGCCCCTTCACACCGGGAAAAGCCGCATCCACAGGACAGCAGAGTGGGTGTCACGGCCCATCAAAGGCCCCCACAAAGGGGTCCCCAGACCCTGCACCAGAGCACTGCAAATGATGCAACAGATCCACAGTGTTGCAAGGGGCAGTTTCACACTTGCCTTCCCCAAGGGAGGCACCTGAGCATTCCCACCTGTCCCAGATGTATATTATTCCATTGGATTCTATACTTTTTGGTGGCAGGCAGCAGGGGACCCTCACCACCAAGAAGACCAGATGGAGGGGAGCAAGGAGACATTGTTGGGACCCTCAGAGGGGAAGATATGTTTCTACTTAACCCCTGTCACTCTCTTCCTGTTCCCTTCCCCCCACCTCCGCCTCTTTTTCTAATTCTTTCTTTCCTTCTTTTTCTTTCTCTTTGCCTCTTTTATGATTAAATAAAATATATCAAATTTTTTGGCACCAACATCTAACCTTGTTTGGTTTTAATCATGTTTTTCAGGTATGTTTCAAACCTTTCAGGGTCCCATCAGTTTTATACACAGAGGCTTAGCTTCCTTTGGTTTTCTGTCTTTAACCGGTTCATAACATGCTTGTGATCAAAACTTTGTCCTGTTTATTAGGTGTACTATCTTTCTAATGTTATTTATGGCCCTGGTTCTAACCATGTTTCCAGAAGAGAGCAGCTCCAGGTATTGTGCTACTGCTGCAAGTGTTAGCTTCATATGTACTACTCGTGTCAAGGCTGTGAAAGAACGGTATGTATATGTTTGTCACTGACTTATTTTAAGTATATTTATCTATTAAAAAGGCTGGTAGCTTTTATTCCAAAAGCATGTAAAACTAGAATAAAATCACTCTAAAGGTGTAAGACAAGAAATAAAAAAGTGAATTAATTCTACAAATCCAAGTCATATTTTCTATTTGACAAATAACCATTATCAATCTCATGGTGAGTGCTTAAAGTTTTAAAAGTCAAAACAATTGAAAAATGGAATCCTTTATCATAAAAGTCAGAATGAAAACTCATCCTTCTCAAGTGTCAGAGTGCCCTATATTCCCAAAGAGAATTAATTCTGGAATTATAAAATGAGAAAAGGTCTAAAAACATATAAATGTCACACTTTCTTCTCAAGTGATTTCACACTCTGAAGGTGCACCTTCTTATTTTTAGTTTAACAGACTAATCATGCTATTTTTTTCCATCTTTACTATAACTTGCAAAACAATCCTGAGAATTAGACTACACCATATTTTCTATTCCAAAATAAAAATCAGTTGGCCGATGATACCATACTTTTGCTTCCTTCTGAAGTATAAATATTAGCTGTAAGAGTGATTCTTAGAAGGCATGTCAAATTACTCGGATCTCTTGAAGGGCTTTTTTAAGGGTAATTCCTTGAAAATTAATGTCTCAAATCATTTTTTAAAAACAGTAGTATATAAAATTCCTTTGTGTTTTGAACTCCTCCTTTGTGGATGGTATTTCTGAATTTATTTACATCTTCTTAAGAAAGTTTTATAAGGTGATTCACCATTCTTAATTATCTTTTCTGTGGCTTTTAAATTTACAAGACTGCCACAATAGAATCATAAAATATCCTGAGCTGGAACAGATCCATCAGGATCGAATCGAACTCCTGGCCCTACACAGAAAAGCCCCAAGAACTCTGCTGTGACCACTTCCCAAGGGAGCCTGTTCCAGTGCCCAAACACCCTCTGGATGAAGAACCTTTTCCTGATAGCCACCCTAAACCTTCCCTGTCACAGTTTCATGCCATTTCTTTAAGCCCTGTCACTGGTCACAAGAGCGAAGAGATCAGTGTCTGCCCCTGGTCTTCCCCTCATGAGAATGTTGAAGACCCTAATGAGGTCTCCCTCAGTCTTCTCTTCTCCAAGATGAACAGACCAAGTGACCCCAACTGCTCCTCATTTGGCTTCCCCTCAAGGCCCTTTACCATCTTTATGGGCCTCCTTTGAATATTCTCTAATATCTTAATGTCCTTTTTGTCTTGTGGCACCCAGACCTGCTCCCAGCACTCGAGGTGAGGCTGCCTGAGTGCAGAGCAGAGCAGGACAATCCCCTCCCTTGCCCAACTGGCAATGTTGGGACTGATGCCCCCCAGGACAGGGTTGACCATCCTGGCTGCCAGGGCACTGCTGACTCATGTTCAACTTACCATGAGCCAGAACCCCCATGTCTCTTTCTGTGGCATCACTTTACAGCATTTCATTCCCCAGTCTATGCACACACCCACAGTTGTCCTCGTCCCAGATGCAGAATCCAGCACTCGCCCTTGTTAAACTCCGTACAGCTGGCAATTGCCCATCTCTCTAACTTTTTAAGTTCTCTCTGCAGGTTCTCTCTGCCCTGCAGCTCCATTAGGAGGTGATGTTTAAAAAGTAACTGATGGACCCCAGCACCTGCAAAAATATTTTCACAGGGCACTTTAATTACTAGTTCCCTGAGGAGCCTGAAGTCTACTCATGTTCAAAGTTGAGGTTTTGCTAGTATTTCTTGTCTTGTCTAAAGAGATTTTAAGTTCAGTCTCTTCACGATTCCTGTGTCCAAGACAGCTGCCAGTCTCCATTTTGCTCATGAGATCCATTGTGTTGACAAACAGCAAATCAGGGACGGCATCTTCCTGAGCTGACTCCCTTAGAACTTGTTCTATAAAGTTGCCATCCAGGTTTTTTAAGAATCTTCTGGCCTGGGTTGTACCAGCTGAGTGATGGTCCCAGTTGATTTTGGGCAAGTTGAAGTTCCCCATAAGGACAAGGGCAGTTGACTTGGAAGCACCCTTTAGTTCCTCGAGTAATAATCCATCAGTGTCATCACCGCAGCTAGGACGTGTCTTGGGTTTCAATGTAAGGTGTAACCAAAGTATCCTACCACCACCTACATCACCTTCTGTTGAGCTGTTTGTTGTAGGTTGTTTTCAACAGCTGTCCAATGCACACTAGAAGGGGGGGAGTGAGGGGGCATCTCTGCTAATGTGCCATCAAGGACCCCCCACAATGACTTACAGAATTACATCATCCCACTGTAATATTTCCTGCTCTGGGGGAGGTACCGAACATTCCTGCCTGTATATCCTCTGGGACTTGGGACACCACGATACGACCCCTGGATTCCCAGAGGACAAGAGCTAGATAACTACCACTGGACCTCTGGAGAAGGACCAGACCTTTCCATGGGACCACCACTTTGACGAGACCACATTCATCACTCCAACAGAACTGCGACCACCATTCAATCGGACTGCTATCACCGCCCTGACCAACAGTGTGTCAGGTGGTATTCTGGCTTTGTCGGTTTAAGCCAGTGCTTCTGTACTGTTGTCTTTATTGTAATTTTCCTATTAAATTGTAGCTCTGACTTGAAATCTCTAGCAAGGTATTTGTGTGGAGTTAATTCCTCCTAGTGGTTTACCTTCAAACCAGCACAGCAGGTCTGTAGTAGACTCCCACAGTGACATGTACACCATTTTTTTGCTCCTTGATTCTTACCCAGAGGATCTCAACTGTGCCATTGCCAACTGAGAGCTCCTTATATTCTATCCCTTTTGTTGCATACAGGGCCACCTCTGCCTCTTCTGCCCTGCCTATCCCTCCTGCAGAGCCTGGAACTGTCCATCAGGGCACTCCAGTCACAGGACCCATCCCACAATGTTTCACTTATGCCAGTGGTGTCAAATCTCTGCAACTGGGAGAAAGCTTCACCTCCTCTTATTCCACATGCTCATGCACGTTAGTGTGAATACACTTCAGGTATGGTGCTTTTTAGCCAACACCTCATGAAGCAGATTGAGGTATTCCATTAGGGCTTGTTTCCTTAAGTTTTGTCACACTATCCCACCACTCATCACTGGCTAGACTGGTATTTTGTCTTTCTCCCTTCCAAACTACTTTAAAGCTCTATCAATGAGCCCCTCTTTTATTCCAAAAGCATAGAAATTATACTCTTCTCTGAGAAAGCCACATCCCATCAGATGTTGAATAGAACATCCCATGGTCAAAACCCCAAATAAGATACACCAGATAATCCATGTACACACTGATTTTTACCAGAAGCATTGCTTAGTTCCATCGCTCTTTAGAAGTGTCTCCATCATGCCATTCACAAATGTGGTTTCACTTTGAACATTTTTTTTTTCCATCATCACACATTTCGACTTTAGCAGACGGAATGAAGTGGAAAAAGTCTCTGTATGTTGGCACACATAACACAGCGAGATCTGACTGGCATATCTTCTTTCTTAAAATGGACAAAATACCTTTTAGTCAAAAATGTGGCTCTTCTCTTTAATTTCTTCTGTGCCACTTACATATTTCAATCTTATGGAGTCATAGCTAATGTTCAGTGACCTGCTTTTATGTTCCATCTTGCAGGAAGAGGAATAGAAGTTTTTGGCACACACTGACCAACACCACTCAACTTCACAAGGTGGCAACAGCAAGTGCTTTTCGGTGGCCACTGGCAGCAACAGGATCATCAGCATAAGCAAGCTGTTTTTCCAAGCACATTACAGTCTACCATGCAGTGAGCTGCTTCTCCACCCAGCTTTAACATAGTAGTGGCTGATGTTATGTGCTATTAAGTTCATACCACACCAGGATTTAAGAATCCACACTCAGAAAAAGAACTTGTCAAAGCCTCAGCAGGTGACAACCATCAGGAAAGTCTATTTCACCTATAGATAGATTAATTGAAAACATAAAAGGGAATAATACTGGCTTTCATATGTATTAGTTAAGAAGCAAATTTATTGAATCTACTAGATCTATGACACTATATTGTTTGTAATTGTCCACTGGCAATTCTCCCCTTTCTCTTCAGTTCTCTTGAAGACTTTCAAATTGACTAAGTTTCCTAAAAGAACAGGATCTGAACAGACGACAGTGATTCAAGACAGCATCCTCAGTAAGAGAAAAGCAAATGAAACTCTACAAAAGCCAATCAGTAGACACAAATGTCTAGCTAATTGCAAGTCTACTCTGAATGTCCAGTAAGTGTATGCACAGGTTTAAACTAGCTGTGATGTGAATTATTTCTTTCCTGGACATGGATACTGATGGAAAAAGCAGGGATTTCAGTTCTTTTGTAAATCAACAAAGGATTTTAAACCAACAACATTTCCCATAACTATAATTATATTATATATACAGGTTAGATTTGGCTTTCTAGGACATTCAAGTGTGAAAAGAAAATATAAGACTCCTTCCTGCTACAATCTCTGGCATATCCAAAAGACAGAAAGTTTTCCTGTAGGAATGTCGTTCTCCTTCATATATGTATGTACAGCACATCTCTGATTTAAATCCCTTCGGTCAGATTATGGAACTGAACTCCTCATATTCAGTAGTCCATCAAGAACTGCTAACTCAAGAGGGCATACCAGCCTTTACCCCATAGAAAACAGTCATTTTCACAGCCATTTTAAAATTTAGATTAAAATTGAATTTAGCACCTAATGAGGAAAACTGTCTGCTCTTCCACCTTAAAGACAAATATGTACTTGAATTTTAAAAGTGAATCATTTTTTTGCATTTATCATGTAATCAAGAGGGATAAATTTCATTTATTAATATAATTTTTACCAAGTAAGTAGTTCAAAACAGTCATATTGTTTTCTCTCAAATCCCAAACAGGAGGATGGGTATATTATACACCTATCAAACCGGGCATATTTTTCCACTTTCAGTTATGGGAAATTATGTTTATTTCAAGAAATGTCCTTTTAACTGGCATAACACACAACAGAAAAGAGGTGAAGTTAAGTAAAAATAATTTTAATCTCTGTCCTGCTATCCAAAATTTTGGAAATTAATTTTAGCACTCAGTTGCCAAATAATATATCTATTAATGTTGCTAAACCTACTCAAAACAGTGTTTCCTCAAAACAGAGGATTTTTGTCCTTTAAGAATATTCAGAGAGATATTCAGAATTGATGTGTGCTTGCAAGGTTGCTATAAAGACTCTTCTGCATTGACAAACTCGTGATAAAACCATTAATTCAGTACTCACGTCATTCATCTTATATCAGCTGACATATCTAAGAAACAAAGTACTCACCAAGACACTTTAACCATGGCAAACCTGACTGGGGTGGTGATGCCAAATGACTTTTTGCCTTTTTTTCTTTTATATATTCTCTGTGTTCTTTACACATATATTTGTACCTCTGTAGCCTATTACTCATAGCTAGTTTTCCCTACCTTTTCACTACCCCGATAGGCAGAAACACAAAACACATTCCAAGGCTGACAAACAGCTCTTCAAGACATATTTTTATCAACAAAATTTAGTCCCATCTGAAGAGGGAGGATTTAGAAAGAGCTTGAACTGGGGGCATAATTGCATCACCACTTGTGCTCCTAACTGGTGATTTTTGTCAATTATGCTAATTTGCTAAACATATGAAACTTCACCTTGTGGGAGGGTGGGCTTTTTGGGACATTTTCTATATCTGCCCCTGGAACCTCCAATAAAGACCAAATTTTGTATTAAGTCCTATATTAATATTATCTCAAAAGTGTGTTGTTTCATTTATAGGTTCTTTAAGGCATCATAAAGCATAAGGGAAAATAATCCCTTTAGCATAAGTCAAAGCAGTAAAATAGTACTTCAAGAAATCCTTCCAACATTTTCCTTATTTTCTTCATCCTTCTTTCTTTCTGAAGCAACCACTGAATTTTACAGAGATGAATGTGCACAAGTTATTTTAGATGATTGGTGCCTGTTTGTAGTTATTCTGATCCTTTCCTTGCTTACTGCCTGCCCCAAAATATCCTGCAATCCTAGTTTTTATGTTAGCTAGAACTATTCTCTATTGTCTTGGGGTGGCTTTATGATGTGTATCCCCTATCACCTCTTCATGCCCAGACATGATTCCTGTGCCTTTCTGTGTCTTTAAAACTGGGTGCGAGAGAAGGAAAAAAAAAAAGTCAGACGAACATTTAAAAGAAATTTGTGCTCCAAGGACACAGAGATAGCTGCTGCGGCTGCTGGAGAGCAGAGGAAACACCCTTTTGCTGCTTTTCAGCCAGCTTTCAGCTTGGTTTTCTCCAGAGAGAGAGGGAGAGTTAAATAACTTTTCTCCCGAGATTTTGGTTTTTTTCTTCTTCTCTTCTGGACTGTTCAACAATACCAGAACACACCAGGAGACCCTGCACCATTGGCCTGGAGAGGCCCACACCAAACTCCAGCCCCAAAGAGGAGAGAGAAGAGAGGGAGAGAGAGAGACCACAGAAAGGACTCTAAAATCTTTCCACATTTCTCTCCACAGCGAGAGGTTTTATTTAGCATTATTATTATTTTCCCATGTGTTTGTTAAATAAATAGGTTTTTTTCCCTTCCACTTTCCTCCAAGGAAATTTTTTTCCCGAACCTGGTGGGGGAGGGGTGGCTGAAACCTGTCTTCTATTAGAGGATGTTCCTTTTGGACATTCCTCCGAATTTGTCTCAAACCAGCACATCTATTACAAAATGTATTTTTCCAAAACATGGCTTTGCAAGACAGCTTCTATTACTTATATGTGCAGAATATTGCTCAGGAACAGATGTAAGGTTTTTAGCCACTATCTGCACATAAACAGTCTTACTCAGAGTTGCAAAATTTTCTCTTGGATAAATAAGTAATCATTCAAGAAATCTCCCAAATTTGAAAGTATTTTAGTGGTTAGATCAGAAAAACTTTGGATTCTAAACAAAATTATGATTTGAGGTATACATTGCTGTGAAGAATTCAGTAGTCCATGAAGTCATAACAAGCAATTATATTTTCCAATAGACCACAAAATAAAAGACGGGGAGAGAGGAAGAGGAAGACATGAAGAAGGTGGGAAGGAAGGAAGGAAGGAAGGAAGGAAGGAAGGAAGGAAGGAAGGAAGGAAGGAAGGAAGGAAGGAAACATTATTCAAAACCACATTAAAAACTGTGATGCCCTTGAGCTGTATGAAGCTTCAAGAAAAACCTGCAAGGAGTTTGAGTAAGGAAAGAAGGAATTGTTTTATATCTGGGGCTTGTCAGTCATCTGTTTATAGTCATCTGTCTTTGACAGAAAGCTGTTTCATGTGCTACTGTATGTGACAGTGGGGTCCTTTGAAAACACTCATTACCATCATAACAGTGAACTTTGGATGTGTTAAGTATACATTACAAAGTGAATATTGTTCTCCAAATCTGACTGAATGCCCACACTAAGCACACAAAAAGTTTGCTACATTCTGTATTTTATAATATTTGCAAGCCTCCCTTTTTATTAGCTAAGGTTGTTGGCAGAAATGAAGCAAACCAACAAAAAGACAGACTGTGCAACATACTTAGTCTGTACATGGAAAATCCTAACAGAAAACTCTCTGAATAAACAAATGTGTCAGGGACCTTTAGACTGCTGTCTTTTCTTGAGTGAGTGTGGCTGTCAGACTGTCCTCCTGAGGAAATGTTCAGTCTACAAACAGAAAGGGGAAAAGTCTCTGGGATTCTCCTGGTGTAGCAGACCTGGAGCCAGAAGACATCCACAAGCTGCCACAGGCTTTACCTCCATGGGGTCTTTGGCAGAGTGAAGGCTGCTGGAGGGAGTGCAAAATGCACTGGTCCTGCTGAAACTCCCAATCAATACCAGAGGAGGGAAGTGGGTGACTGGACTCCCCAGTGAGGCAGCGGTCTCATGACACATGTCCCTCCCTGGCAAAGTTCCCAGAGCCTGATTAGTCCTTGGTCAAATCAGGGCTTCACAGTCCATGTTTCAGCAAGATAGATAGTTGAAGTTTGTCTCTGTTTTGACACTGCAACACTTTGTTTCAGTCTCTAGCAGGAACAGCAGAGCACCAATTTATAGTCCGAAGGCCAAAGTCACAAGAGACAGAAATATTTGCCCACCCATCTTCCCCTCTCTAAGAAGGCATTGCTTCTTCAGATCATACAGAAAAATACAGGATTCTCTGTACCTATTTGGGACCTATTGTCCTTGATAACATGAAAGTAGTTTCTGTGAAGTAAAATAAAATCTGCTCTATCTGACCACTATAGGTAACAACCAAACCATGGCTTTTTAAGTTTAAATACACATTAAAGCACCATAACACAAAGGCATAAAAGTAGGAGTAACAAAATCATGTCACCAAAGGGAACTACCTCCAAGGATGTTGTTTGCATACACAGCAGGACACTCAGAAGCAAAGCTGATGAGAAAAATTAAATTATCTTAGAGATTTCATATTAAACTAGTCTACACAAAGCAGATTGATACCCTGTTCTATTTTTTTAACCCTATGAATGCATAAATAAATAAAAGCTTAATTTGCAAATGACATTATTACGTAAACTTGAAAAGTTCAAGCTGACCGTGACAGGAAGACACCAAGCCCCTAGAATGCTCTGAAACACTTGTGAGAGGAGATCCATGCACTTGTGTGCTGCTAACACAGCTAAACGAGCACTCACAAGCCTCACTAGGTCAGGTATCATTTCCCATTACCAGAATAATATGGAAACCACAGGCAGTAATTTTCTCCATTGTGCATGTTACCCATAAATGTATGCACAGACACTTTGTCTATTTTAGGATGTCCCTTGTGGGACTTGGCAAATGTTAAAGAAATATTACTGTGAACTTTCCTTGTTTTCACCATCTTTCCTAGGTCTTGAACCCTAAAAAAATAGTAAGACCAAAAAAATAGTTGGCTAAGGAGAGTTTTGTCTGACCCTGTAAGACCAACGCATTTATATTCTTCTATAAACAGATGAATGACTTAATTGACTTGCATAAAAATTTGAAATGGAAGCTTAAATGTTACTTTTGCATTTGACTCGATTTTAATGTGCGACAACTGGTTATAGATACTTGCTTCTTCTGGTTAACATGTTTTTTTCCCCTCCAGTTCATTTAATTTTATTGTCACTCTTAACAGTGACGATACAGAACAGAATATACCATCACAAATGGTAACATTATGATTCTATACATTTTACAAGGAATTGCATCACACCTTTGTGCTGACTTAGGCATAGCCTAGTTTTTGGTAGCAGGGAAAGGCCACAGAGGTGGCTTCTGTGAGAAGCTGCTGGAAGTTTGTACAATGTCCGGCAGAGCCAATATCTGATGGCTCTGAAGATGGACATGCATTTAGAGAGGTTGGTAACACCTCCGTGATGACATATTTAAGAAAGAAACCTACACAGTGCATGGGCAGCTTTTTATCCAGGGGTGGCAAAGAGCTGCTGCTGCTGGAGCAATCCTGGAGCCGAGTGTGGCCATGCGGCCACGGTGGCTGCCACCATTTTGGCATGGCCCACAGCAAGCTTTGCCTGCCTGGCCACCCTTAGCCAGCCATGCTGCGGGCAGAAGGGCAGGGGCAGCAGCGGCGGTTTCTCCTTTTCAGCCCCCCACATGAAGAGAGACGTGAATGGCATCGGCGCCGTGGTGGCCGGCACCACCTGCGTGATGGTGGCCGGGCCATGTGGCCAGCAGTGGAAACACGGTGAGCGAATCCCCAAAGTGGAACGTAGACGAGATCAAGTTCTCAGCGCTGCAAGATCCTGCAAAAATCTTTGAACTGGTAGAATTTGGTGGCAGTGGTACTTACGAGCAGCAGTTTTTTCTCCTCCTAGTCGGAGAAAGAGGAGGAAGTGAGGACATGTGGAGAAAGACATGGTGACACCAAGCATCAGAGTTGAGATTCCTCTGCAAACCATGGTGAGAACTATAATAAAACAAACTGTCTTCCTGTAATCCATTAAGTCTTTGGGGGGATGTAGAAATCCCCTCGCAGCCCGTGGGAAAAGGTTCACGATGGAGTGGGTGAATGCTAAAAAAACTGTAATCCAGTGGGAGCCCTGAACAGAGAGAGAGGACCTTTGCTTCTAGAGGTAGAGAAAGAGGGCGGTTGCTTCCAAACTAGAGCAGCCTATCCTTAAAAGACTGCACCCCATGGACTAGTGACCTACGCCGCGGCAGTTTTGGGAAAACAGTTTTGCCTGTGGGAGGGACTCACATTACAACAGGTTGAGCGAGACTGCTGCTCATGAGAGTAGAATCATGCTGGAGAAGTTCACGGAGAACTGTCTCCTATGGGAAAGACCCCAACACATAGCAAAAGAGAGACTCGTCTCCCTGAGTGAGCTGAAGAAAAATCTCGAGTGACGAACTGGCCAAAACCCCCCAAGCCCCATCTCCCTTCACTGTCGGTGGGAAAGAGGGAAGTGCAGGGGAGAAAAGGTGTTTTAAAAGCTTTTTTTACTTCTCATTATCCTTCTCTGACTCTGTTAATAATAAATTTACTTTATACCTTTAAATTTGAACCTGTTTTGCCCTTAGAATGTTTTCTCCCAATGCTTACCTCAACTCATGAGCCCTTTTTTTTTCCCTCCTTGGCTCAGCTATAGCAGAGGAGAGTGAATGGTTTTCGTGGGTACCTGGAGTTTTAACCAGTGTCAAACCACGACAGCCTTAGATACAAGACACTGATAAAATCACTTACAGCCCATTCTTTATCACACAGACCTTTAATGGGATAAAACCACTTGAAATAGAATAGAACTTAGTGGTGTTGATTCACTGTTACTGGGAAAGCTTATCCTAAAGCAAAGCATTGAAAATCAGATGTATAAATCAGGAAAGGAAGCCTAGTCTAAAAATTTGTATTGAGTATCTTCTAAGTCCTGAGATAGAATATCCTCTGTGAATACTTCCTACGTACAAATACACATGCAAGATATACCTGAGAAAAAAAATGGAGAACTATAATCAATCCTTTTTTTGAGGGCTCTTGAATCATTGGGCCACATCATAGGAGAGCTAGTGCTGTTCAAAGAAGATAAATTGCAGGGAAATTGGTATTATTTGTCCTCCTTCCCCATTGTAACTTTTGCTCTATATTTATTACTCTGAATTAGAATTTTTGAGTGAAATCCAATCAGTATAGAAGGCTCTCAAATGGCATTTAAGCTTTTAATGAACTGATCAGAATGAGTTTAACAAATCCTTCCTGTGCATAGAGTCTCTGATTACAATGAAACCATTCCAGCACATCCCTGGGGTATGACAGACTCTTTGAGCAACAAAAATTAATCTGCTTGAATAAACTGCAGACACAATGAGCTGCTTCAATCACAACTATATTCAGGCAGTTTCTTGGAGTCAGTCAGATTAACTAGCTGATATTTATCTAAAATGATTGCAATTTACCAACCTTAAATTTCAAATAGACATCAAATGTGTAGGGAACTGAGTAGAGATAATTCATACCCTGGTGCTCCCTGTTTTAGACCAGACACAGGAAAAATCCTCTATCGTTCCTGTAAGTGTCCATAAAAAGACTTCTCTGTATTTTACTGGCTGATATATTTTTCTGAAGTACAACACATCTACAAAAGAGACAAGCACTGACTCCAGTGTGTTGAAGTTATATGGTAAATATAACTATTATATAGTAAGTATAGTAAATTTAAAAAAAAACCAGAGAAAATCTCATTTTAATGGTTCTCTCTGTATGGCCTTCAAAATTATATATGTTCATGGATAAGAGAAGGAGGAAGAAGCAAAAATTTGTGTGAAGGTCTAGAAAATTTCCATTTACAGCAAATTTTAAGGGGTTCATTTAACTTAAGAGCAAGGCTAGCTCCTGGATGTATCAGGCAGAGAAGAAGTTAGAATCTGCCCTTTCCAATGCACGTTTCACAAAGTTTATTCACTTTTTCATAGAAACACAGTATCATTTATGTTGGAAAAGACCTTTAAATCATCCAGTTTGATCATCAATCTGGCACTGCCAAGTCCACCACTACGTCCCTGAGTGGAACATCTAGTTAAATACTTCCATCAAATGTACTAATGAAAAATATCTATTTTGGGAACATCTGTTTTCAGAACAGTCAGGCAATGTAGCTAGTGCAAATTATAATTAACACTCTTTTTGTGATGACAATAATAATTTATGTTCTGAGAACTTTACAGCCATTCATTTTTATCTCTAGGTTTAATCTGTTAAATCCTGCCAGATATGTACTTCTGAAAAATGATCCTGATTTTACTAGGTTACAGTTTTGGGATATAGACATGTCATGAATTTAAGCACCAAGGTAGATTGAGGTACTTGAATCCCGGATCTAGCTATCTAAATCCTATCTGCCACAGGAGACAAAGAAGTAGGTTCTGAATATGGGCAGCAGTACCAGAACAGGTTGAAAAACACTCTTTCTGCAGAGAGGTGCCTGTGAGATGGGACAAGTCTCAGAAAAGCAAAATCTCCATCCTATGCAAAATAGCTGAACTGGTGATAGCCATCCTTTAAAAGGCATCATCTCCCTGGTTCTGGCAATTTGCCTCTGATTTGAGAAGAAAAATGCAATCAAACATGGAATATTGAAAAACCCTGTTGCATGCAATATTCGATACCATATAAAAAGGAAAGAAAGGAGGCTCAAAAGAAGTTAACTAACAAGAATCACTACTTTTCTCTATTTTCCTTTTCCTATTAGAGAACCAGGGGTGTGTTTATACATTTACTCAACTTTGACACAAAGAAGTAAATAATATTAGTCTCTACATGAGTACGTCAAATTCATACAACCCGTAATTTCAGCTTTCTCTTTACAGGTAATTGTGAAAGAACTCTTGTATTTTCAGAAATGTAGGAATGAACTTTCCTATGTATGTATCTTGAAAATTAGTCTCTATAAGCCTGAGAAACTCTTCTTTGAATATTTTCCATTGTTTTCACCATTACTATGTTGGTTCTGACCATTGCACCTGGGCAACTATAAAAACTAGTGAATTGTAAAATCACAGGATTCCCAGCACTCAAATCTATCATGTCTCTCTGTAAGGCCTCTTTACCCTCAAGGGAATCTATGGCTCCCCATGGTTCAGTACCATCAGCAAATTTAGTGTGCATTTGTCTCCCGTGTCCAGGTCATTGATAAAGACATTGAAGAGTTGGCCCAAAAGCTGATCACTGAGGAGCCCCACTGGAAACTGACCACCAGCCAAATGTTGCCTCAGTTAGTACAAGTCTTTGTGTCTGGCCCTTCAGGCAGTTTACCCATCATGTTTGTGAACATTTCCTGCTGTATGATGGATATTTGGTCCAGAAGGACGCTGTGAAAAACTTACAGTATTGAAAGTTAGCCTTAGGGTAAGAAATATACAATAAACACCCAAGTATCTTTGAGTTTTAGGTTGAGGACTCATATGCTCTCTGATTTTTCCAATGCTCATGTAATGTAATTGAAGGAACTAATTTTCAGCATGTCCCTACACTTTTGATGGATCTTATAATTTCTTAGAAACATCCTCCATTAGCTATTTCCTAAGAGCCTTGTACCACAACATTGTGTGTTCTTTCTAAATTTCAGAACGCATGTATCCATTACTGATACAGAACACAAAACCAACTTCCTTCTATCATCACTGCTTTTTTAAAAAAAAATGTATTCCTTTATATTATGTTCCAATTCCTTTTTGCATAAATAAAATTAAATCATTTTTATGATATTCAGAGATGAAGTTGTGTTCAGAGATTAAATTAAAATAAATTCCAAGTGCAAGAATTCTTTGTTAAATAAATTTCTGATTAACTACACGTTTCCGGGACTGATAAAATGAAATCCTTTCCTTTTTGTCACTAATCTGAGACAAACCAAACAACAACAGCAACAAGATTGTTTCCAACAACATTAAATATCTAGAAAATAATTTTAGTGTTTCTGTGAATGCATGATAGGTAATTTCAGCCTTTTAAGAACTGTGGTTCATAACAACCCCTAGAAAATAAGGTGCTGATCCAGCAGCTGAACCAGCTGAACTGGCTGAAAATGACAACAGACCAATCCTTCCCACAGAGGACTTCTGTTTTCATAAGGATCTGAAGGTTATGCCAGGGGGAAAATAATGTAGTCATATTTTTCTGAACTTAGTAAAGGACTTGATTTTGTCCTGTAGAAAGTACGTAATTTTATGTTTCAAATGGAATTTAAGATTTATTTGTTAGGGGATGGGGTTGGGGTTGGGGACTTTGACTAAAACTGACTCACCCTCAAGTTTATTGTGGATTTTCCAGTCCCATAAATATTATTAATCTTTGAAACTAACTCCAGCTAGCCTCAGTATCCACACATCAGAAGTGAGGGGATTATAGAACAAGAAGTGTCTTTCAGTCATATGAAGCTATTCATATATTGTTTGCTAAATTCTGAAGGATCGGGCTATGCAGACAGTTATACAAACCAAACTTTTGTATTTGATCAAAACAAAAAATTAGGCACCAGCATATAGTTTCTTGCATTATCAGAATCAAGTGTGGCCTTTGGGGCAATATTGCACCGAAATACTAACACTGTGTTTCAGGAATACTTACCTTGTGAACGCAATTTAGACTGGATTCAAATCACATTCCAGTGCAAGTCTTTTCTTGGAAATCAGGAAACATTCCACTCTGTGTACAAGCAAACAGTAGATGTTCCTATATTTTCTAATTTATTTTTAATTTAAATGAGTCAGATAACCTCCAGGTTATTTTCTTACAAAAAAATGTATGTTACTGCTAGTTGCCTATACCCTGAATATCACGTTAATTTAAATTATGGCCCAGATTTTAAAGCACGTGGGTTCAATTTAATTATAGTGACTTACTATATTGTATATGAAGTAATACAATACAACAGAAGAAGAATGCAAGAAAACTACCACAGCTTGTTCTTGTACAATGGGCAATGCTGAGGTTAAATAAAAGTGGGTAAACTTCAGGGACATGTTCAGTTAATTTTCTATAATTTATAACCCATTGTTTATAACTATTGGTCTCTTAACCATTCTGTATCAATTTGACATTATTTATGTCAAATTACCATTATGTCAATTATGATGTCAAATCACCAGAGTGTCTGACATGTCCTTTTGTAGTCTGGTACGAGGATGTAGTGAAATAATGAAATGTTGAAAAGAACGGTATTTGTCTTGGCAAACAGGAGTTGCTTCAAATATAGATATCACCTAAGCATCATCCAAGATGAACTTTGTATGGAAAATGGTGTATTTCTATAGTCCCATGTCTTCTTCTGCAGCAATTCAGAAGTGTGCTAGTCACAAGCTGAGTGGACTGCAATGACGTTGAATTGTTGAAGCTTCTTTGCCCTCCCTTCTGCTGAAATTCCCCACCCGAATCCCAGGCATTCTGTCACAAGTCATACTAGACAGGTTGAATGTCCATTTTGTGCTGAAATCTATACGTAATTCCATTATGCAATCTCTGTGTAGTTCTAAATTGACAGCAGAAATGTCAAACGTAGTTAAGTGCAGCAGATCTCTTTCCAGAATCAGAAACTTTTGGCACAAGTAACTCAGTGTATTCAAAACAGCATATTTAAAGTTTCTTTAAGCTGAGGACAGCATATCTGTGAACTGAGGAAGAGAAAGATAAAACAGGTTTGAATACACAGATGGCTTTATTTTAAAATACACGACTCTTTGGTAACTTCTCAAGAGAAAAACTGGCTTGGTAAAAAGACTTTATGAAAGATATCCTTTTTGACTGGCATATTACAGCAATCTTCAGAGTAATGCTTATAGGTAAACTAATGGGAGGTCAGAGTGCATTTCCATTATATGAGAGCATTACTGTATTTCTTTCAAATGAAACAAAAGTGCAACTTCTTTTGATGAAAATACACATATTGTATCTATTGTTACCCTAAAATGTAAAAAATAATTGTGGTGGTGAGTATCCTAAAAAGGTTATATGCTGGGTTAAATTTTAGCTTTCCATTTCAGGAGAAACCTCGGAAAAAAAACCAACTCCCTGAACCTCTGAAAAACTTCGGCCCATTAATTTCAGCTTGATATAAAATCTACTGTCCTCAGTGGAAGTCTATCTATATTCAACAAAACTTTTGGACAACTTATTGGGCTTGAGGTCAGCCCACTGAAAAAAATTGTGGGTTTAACTTAATCCTTATTTTTATTTAATCCTCACTTTTATTCAGGTAATCTACACACCATTGAAAATATTACGTTTTGGGGCACCAATCATAAATATATATATTTCCATTTTCTCATCTTCACTTCTTATATTGCATGGCAGGATATTGATGATACAAAAAACAAGACTGAGCTCACTTCAGTCACCCACATTGTAAGTAACTGCTGAATATATATTTTCCTGCACAATCTTTGTCCAATCTAATATCTACTTCAACTGCAAAAAAACCAAGTTAGTTAATGATAATTAATTGTTCTGAAAGAACCTAACAGTTAATTTCTGTGTTATGTAATACAGATAAAAATTTGACCTGATTTACTCACATGGAGAATGTTTAATCCTGTGAGAATCACCTGCGCCAGAGTGCCTGGGCCACCTTGCGCCGCCCTCAGAGCATTAACTCACAAACCTCAGCTAAGCCATCAGGGCTTCCATTATTGCAGACTATCAAATGAGTGAAAAAGTTAGCCACTTCTTTGTCATTGCATTTCGTGAAAGACAGCTCAATTACCTGAGTCATCCCTTTGCTCAAAGCTATAGTCAGGGCATTATGCTTATATTTTTCACTCTTAATAAAAGCAGTGAAACCTGATACTCGGTATTGTTACTGTGAACTTATACCAAAGTACTAATACTGGTTTTAAAAAATCTTGCTATTTCTGAAAGAAAAAAAGTTTTAAACCCATTTGTTTTGTCTCAATTGCATCTAAGCAAATTTCTAGTAGTCACAAGGTCTCATGGACTCGAAGCAGTATGTTTTAACTCTATTATCAGCTTGTTGAAATCTTCAAGTCTAGAACAATTTTTAAAAAGTACTTTTCATTTGAGACAATATTTAAGAATAATTTCAGAAATTATTTGCTGAGGGTCCTTGTATTCAACTATGTATTTGTTGATTTTAATAGCTCCTTTAGACCTGGAAACCTAGGAAGCTTTTCACAATAGAAGTGAGGTAGGCAATTAGACAGATCATATAAAAACCTCACTATTAGCTGACTGAAAAAGCCTATTGTAAGAGCAATGTGTTTGACATTCTTTTAGTGGGGACTGTCTTGAAATAAACAAGTATTACTTACTTTGGCACAAACTGATGAGATAAAAATTATCTTGAATCCAAGCATCCGTTATAACTGCAATTCATTAGTGTTCAATTTAATTTCAGTTCACCAAATTCTTGAATGTGACCAGACCCAACTAATGACAATATTACTGCCAGGAGTAAAGTGTGCTTGCTGATCACACCATGAAAATAGTGCAGTGTCTGCATGTAGGGCAGTAGGCATTTTATACATGTTGCATGAAAAGTCAGGTTCTTATACATTTTGCCTAAAACTTTGAATTTAGAGAAGTGTACATTTCCAGGTAAAATAGCATATTTGCCTTTACCAGTAATTTAGAAAAAATGAGATTTCTTGTATTAGTTATCAGTTTGAGTGACTAATATTTCTTGCTCATTCTGTTACATAATTGTCTGGATCATTTAATCAAAAATACACAGAGTCTTCATGAGAAAGCTATATAAAACCCTGCCTGGAAAAGGAAAATGACTACTCAAATTGCTAACTTTAAAATGAATGAAATACATATTTTTGGGAAAAGCACAAAACTGTTGTGATTTATCTCACCTGCTTCCAGACTTCCCACAATTTCCTTGATTTTTCCTCTCACATGCTTGTTCCTTTCTGACTGAAAAGCACTTTACCTAAATATCATAATGATTATAAGACACCTTCATGTAGCTTAACATCTACAGCACATGTAGGTAAAACGCATGCATACCATAAATCTAGATTAAAAATTGAAATATTATCATCTGTAAATGCTACTCCTCATAATTTTGGAATGTAACATCTTTATAAAATTTCCTGTGTACATTACTTTGATTCCAGCATCACTTGTAATTGCACTTAGATAACAAGAGTACTTCAGCACTTATTATTTAAGTAATTTCAAGAGTTTCAATACAAACAAAAGCTTATCATGCAATAAAGTATCTATTAAAAGCTCATTTTATATTTTTGGACAGCTTATTATATAAACTTTTAAGTAAGTTCTGGGAGCTTCCTCTGCCCCAGCTGGATCAGGGTCTCCTGTTTCTTTCTGAGAAGTGTTTGCATTTTTCAAGCGTGCATAACAACCTTAACACATCCTCCTTTGAGGAGCTAGCAGTGAATGTCCTTATTAATGTCACCTTCCTTTCCTTTTCTTTCAGGGAGGCAAAAAAAAAGGCAAGGGGAAGCAAGGTAGTCTCTACAGACCTGAGAGGTCCCTGAATATGGGAAGCATCAGTAGAAGAAAACTTGACCTGAAATGCAAATGTGGTACATAATATACAATAATTGTTGCAAACAGGGATATAATAATTGTTAATGGCAATAGGAAACCTGACCCCATTTCCTGCCAACAAAAGGATACAATGATCTGCAAAATCTTGTTTTCTCAATGGCCTACAGAATACAGTTTATAAATAATTTTTTAAAATGAGTGATGAAAAAATCACTTCCCCTTTGAAAACCAGCTCTTTTTACAGACATTCTGTCAACTACTCTCTCTAATTTACTGAAGACTTCAGTTTTTATATCAAGTCGTCATATTTGGTAAACATAATAGTTTCCAAAAGCAAGTAAATCCCAGCATTTAAAATTCAATATTCAATATATGTTTCATATGAAATGGTTTCCTATGTTTTTCTCTATTCCATTAATACTGCCCAATTATTTTACTGAATATTTCTGTTTGTTCTACTTTTGTTGGATTTAACACAGCGTTTTCTCTGAAAACAAGAAGGAAAAGTGCAGTTGCTGCTGTCGCCATCCTCTTCTATTACATGAATGGGCACACCCACTAATTCTTGATTACACAAATGCTAAGCCCTCTCCATGGGTCAGCTTGCAGACTTCCTTATTGTTCTCCAAGTACCTCCTTAGGTACACGCTTCTAAGGCATGACTTCTTTTTGTAAGGCCAGAATCTAAAATTAGAATTTTGCATCACTGCATTTAAAAATTTCTGTTAATTTAGCCCTCTTCGTGTCAAAATTTTTGTATAAAACTAGATTTGATTTCAAAAATTTGTAGAATGCTTTTGGTTGGTCAGCTGGGATTTTTTGCTCGTTTGGTTTTTGTTGCTTCTTTATATTAGAGTTTGCTTGTAGGTATAGTGGAAAACAAAAAGGCTGATAAATTTTATTGTGAAAGAAAATTGTGTTTGCTTTGCCTAAATGAAAAACAGATGCAATTTGAACTATTTCAACTGTTTGTCTAAGACCCCAATAGCTTGATGCTCTATTTGTTTTAGAAGTGTGTTACAAAACTTAACAATGACCTCTATGTTCTGCTAACTCCAGATACTTCCTGCATTATCTTCAATTAACCAGCATTCCTTTTTCTCAGATTCATGTGACAATATCTAAAATTTGATTTAAAATTTCCCCTAATAAACAGAAATAAAAGACAATTTTATCTTTTAGTGAAATTCAAGGTATTTAATGAAACACATATAAAAGGTGATTTTATCTTTTATTGAAGTTCAAGTAATTACTTATGTCAATAAAAAGGCTGTTTTGTAAAAATTAAAATATTTAATTTGTAAGAATTTGCTATTAAATACTTATATTATCTAAACTGTCCTTTATGTGTAATCAAAGGTAATTTTTAAACAAAACTCAAGTGAATTTATCTTTCAAAAGTGTTTTCTCACTAAAACTGTATTGTCTAGTAGCTGTAAACAGTCTTTTCCAGTTCTAAGCTAGACCAATGCTCGTATGTCTTGCATTGCTCTTTTGACTAATTCTGTTAGCATTCTATTTGAAATCAAATATCTAATTAAAGATAAGAGGGCAGAATGAGGCAAAACACATTCTGTGTTTCAGTGTGAGAAATCAGAAGACTGCAGCTTGTGGGATTCAGTCCAAAATGGTTATCTTTATTTTCAAATTTGATTGTTTTCACTCTTAACTAGAGTCTTCAGTGGGCTTTTTTCAGCTGCCTAGACTAGCTCTGAGTTGAAGCAAACCAAAACAAAATCTCTACAGCCAAAGAGACACGATCCTGTCCTATTTTCATGACATGCAGCTGTCCAACATGCAAACCATTACCTTTGAGCAAACCACTTTTCTTGAACAACAAAATTAATAAGTATTCCTCAGAGCAAGCAAGGTAATATTTGTTTATCTACTCAATTCAGTGGAGTCTTTTACCCACAGTTGGTCTGTAAATTGCAAGAAAAGTATTTCCTGGTTTTGGCTAGACACACTGCAGTGAAGGATAGAGGGGTGTAGCCCTCCTATTAGCGCCTTCTAGAGCAGTTATGTGACCTGTAGCAGTTAATTGAGTGTACAACTCTCTCCCCGTCTCCCTTCCTCCCCTTCTTCCTTCTCACCCTAGTCAGATAAGGGCTACATCCATCCTGACTGTGTTCTCAACTGTAACTCATGAATTACGTGCATTACAGATTGATCTCTTTTCACCTGTACTACTGATAAACCAGACACGTATAGGAGAATTTCCAGATCTCAAATGCGATCCTAAAGAGTCCATTCTTAATAATCATTATGCAGCATTATGTTCAAGAAATCTGGAAGTTCTTTTTTTTGGAACTATTTTGAATTAGGTGTTTGACTAAGGTTTATGATAAAATAAGGTATATGCTTTAGACATAAAGAATGGAGTATTATATGTGGAACACAGTGAAAAAGTTAAGACAGGGAATCAAATGTGCCAAAAATTTAGAAGTCACAACCTCTTTCCTTCATATGATATTTGTTAGAAGAAAAGATCAAACAACATTATAGTATTAAGTTATTACTTTCAGTGAGTACAGTTTCTTTTGGCTGAATTTATTTTCCTGAAAGTTAGTAACCCCAAAAATGTGGTTTCTAAAATATCTATGATGTTAGGCTTAGGAAAGGTCAGTTGGAATTAGGTAGAAAAGACTTTTAAGCAAATGAAGCTATTTATTTTATAAGAACAGTTTACTCGTCAAGAAATCCATGAGTTTGCTTCTATTTATATTTTTGTCATTTAAAACAATTAAAATAGGTTGTGTCTCTTTGTGACAGCTCAAGGCACTATCTCAGTTTAAAGAAATTAAGTATATCACCTACATCACCTCCAAAAGTCCTGGGGGGAAAAAAAAAGAAATTTACTTAGATCACTGAGTTTTCAGCTGTCAAGTTCCCAGATTACTTCCCGGTTGATTGATACCTTGCATCTTCACAGTTCAGAAGTAGTGCCTAGGTAGAATCACACCTTGATGAATCAGGTATACTTGCACTATGTGTTTTTCTTCCTTTACAAAACGAAAAGATACGCCTGATTAGAAGCTGATGATGCATAACTAGCATTAACATCTGGGAGATTTTCATTTTTACAATTGGTGCTTCTTAATTCTGTTCCTGAAGTCACCTCAAAGTTGAACCGAACTTGAGCCTGCAAACAGGGTACCTTGCACAAAATATATTTATGCTGGGCTAAGGGCAAATTCAACACCTGCATATAATTCTGCTTATATTTTTACTTAATTTATGGAATTTTCTAGAAAGATTATGAGGAAAAGGCAGCTTGGGAGTCCCATAGGACAGTCAATTCTTAGGATATCATCGCTCATGTTAAAGAGTCAATGTGTTGTTTTAATCACTTCCTGAATTATATGGCCATTGTTCAAGGATGAAACATTTTATGATCTGAACTGCCAGACATTTATATGCTGTATGAATTCTCACATTTTAAATTGACTCTAAAGGAATCATGTCTGAAAATCATCTGTTGTTTACATTTGAAAAGAAATCTAACATTGTTTTCACCCACAGATGAGACGGATTGAACATTGATTTCTACTGCAGTTCTGTCACTGCCTTTCAACAGTGAAAATGTTTATCTTTGGGGGCAAAATTTGTCTTCCCAGGAAACTAAGCAAGAAGAAACTTTGGCAGGAGGATTCCTGCTTCAGCTTTGCATGTTTTATGTCCTTCGTAAGGCCCAGCATGATGAGGATGCTGGGATGTCTCTTTACAGAAGTGAGTAGTCAGAGATGGGAATGAATCCAAACAGAGTGTTATGAAACTCTAATGTTATTGCTCAGTCTAATCTTCAAAAAAACCCTGAAAAAATAGCAATAATAGAAAACAGAGGCAGTGCCTGTATTTTTATCTTTGATTTTCTTAGAAAGCAGAGTACTTTCAGCACTGTATTTGATGCACATCGATGGGCTCTGATCCACTGATTTCAGGAGCAGGTGATAGACACAAGAAGCCTGTGATGCATGCTGAAGCAGAGGATTTTTAAGCTACTTTTTCAGATCAGTACAAAATTTATCCTACAAACTTTTTCATATTCTTCATCATATTGTGTTCTCTAAAACTAGGGACACATATTATACAGTTTTAAACATTAATCACAAAGTTGTTATAAAGCACTTTTCCCTGAACTAGTTTTCCTACCTTTGCCAACTCTTAAGGTTGCAGCTGAAGTCAGACCTAGACCTCAGAAGAATAAAAAAAAGGGTTTGCTGATGTGACTAAACCACATTTTGTTCATAAACAAGGCTATTTAAAGGTATCTTAGGTTCCCCTGCATAACAAATCAGGAACAGCCAGCTCTGATCTTCCAGTCTGGCCACCCAGCATTACACATAGAGATAAAGCACTTTCTGCAGCTTTGTTGAGTTTCCAGAACCCCACAGTGCAGATGTCGGCTTCAGACAGCAGAAGTACAAGTCAGAATTGCATTTGTGCCAGCCAGGAACTGCTGTGTGCCTGAGGGACTTCTTAGCTGCACCCAGCTGTGCAAATGGATCCAAATTAAAGTGAAAACCCAGCCAACTAAGTTGTCATAAAATCGTCATTAAAGAATTTTACAATTCTTCATTAAATCCTTGGCTTCCTCTTTATAATTAGAGATGTGTGGGTAAGTTGAATAATTTGAGCATTTGCAACTGAGTTATTCCAGGTGTTATTAAACTAATATGATGTAACTGACATGTAGCATATTGCTTACTGTCCCTTAGGAAATGCATGGAGAAAACATGTTGTATCTCTGAGGCCAATAAGATGGAGAAAACATTTTAATGAAAAAAGGGAACAGTTTTAAGCAGCATTTTAACACCATAATCCAAACTCTACTCCTGCATTTTATGGACAAAATCACTTCCTCGCTGTGAGACAGAAAATATAATTAGGATACTTGAACAGTGGACATTTTGTCAAATACCGAAATATAAAATGATGCAGACAAATGCGCATTTGAGTGAAAGGAATACAGGCTCAGAGAGAAATACTCATAACAAGGAACATGCAGCCTGTTCAAAATGAGCCTGCCAATTGAAGCTTCCATAAATGCACTTCATTTATTAAGGAGAAGAACAGGTTTGAAACTGGGGGAGATGAACAGAACTGCTGCATGTTTTGTGCTTGGTCTAGGGATGATGAAAACCCAAGGAAATACAAGCCCTGAAGGAAGTTACAGTGGCTGCAATGAAGTGCTGCTGGTGTGCCATTCTTGAAAAGCACTAAATTTGGAAGCACTGCCAGCATCAAAGTGCAAGAATTATTATTTAGTCTATTTCTCAGCAGTAATATCTGGTCTCAGGCTGGGTAAAGTTTGTTTGAGGAACTATGGACGAAATGTGGAAAGAGAGGCCCTTGCACAAAAAAAAAAAAAAAAAAAAAAAAAAGAGGGATTGAGCCTGAAAAATCTTTTGCCAAAAATCATTGTAGTAACCACATACATCAGTTTCCCAAAGCATAAGTATATTGACATGCTTCTCAACTATCCCTGGGAGTATTTTGGATTTTCTTCATTAATGCTAAATGAAATATCACCGTACCAATTTGTAAGCCTAAGAAACCACCATGGGTTTTCGAACAGGGTCCTAAGTTCGTGTTTTTGCTACACCTTGCCAAGAGGACAATAGTGAGTTGTTGGTGACAAATATGTGCTGCACACAGCTCTGCACCCACACCCACATGTCCTTTTTCTGAGAAGAGAGAAGAAATTTCATTAAACTGAAAAGGTCTGCAAAAGAGTTTCTTGTCATTCTAATTTGGCAACAATGGTTGCAAAAGACACGCTAACCAAGTTGCAGAAGTCTCACAAAGATCCTGGAAAATATTTCAGACTTCTGTCAGTGCTTCATCTTTTCTAAACAGAGTAAGTTTGTCCTGAGAGCCTGATCCCAACAACAAAGTGAATATCAAACAAGCTTCTAATTCCATGGTCTGAGGTCTGTATTTCAAACCAAAAAATATAAAGTAAAAAATGTCTTGTACTTCTTTGAATTGAGAATGACACAGTCAGAACAAAACCAGTAAAATTATATCCTCTATGGATTTAGCATAGAGAATTAGTCACAGGATGGATTAAATACTACCATGATCTCCCATGATTAAAATATCACCAATTCTGGTCATGTACTGTTAAATGTGTATGTGCCAATCTACTTGTTAAGGATTTTAGTGTCAAATAGGCTACTTAGCAACACACCCACATTTGCTTTATTCCTTTTGCAGAATATATAAAGAAATGAAGGTATCTGCTGAAAAGCTGGTCAAAACAGCTATGGATGGGAAATGTTGTGACTTCAAAATAGGGAAGTTTAGAGGAATGTGTCAGTTTCTATTAAAATGTCAGTGGGAAGCCTTGGAATTCAGAGAAGAAAAAATAAAACAAAACAAAAACTGCAGGATCTCTGTAGGCAGTACTTATACACATGAGAAATAAAAAACATGAATCCATGCTCCTACTTTCAGTTAACTGTAATAAGAACTGATTCACTCTCTGAGTCCCACATAAGTCCCGATGTCATCAGCTTATTTGTTATTCCAGGAGTTACTTCTCTCTTCTTTATAAAAAAAGAGGATATGTGTTATGTAATCTCATTTTTGACGCAATTGAATTTCGGAAGCAAAATACCCTAATCTTTCACCTCCTTTCTCCAAGCCTGTACAATACAACTGTAAAAGACAGGGAAAGAAAGGGTGAAAGTCAACAACTATCACCTTCTAAGTAGAGCTGTTATACTACTTAGCTCAGCATGCATTCCTACAAAATGTACATTATGTGTGATTGTTGTTGATTTCTTCTCACTTGTATCCAAGTCTCTACATTCTGGTTTTTGGCTTTGTTCTTTAGCTTTTGTTATTGTGATGGGTTGTTCTTGGCTAAATGCTAGGTACCCACAAAACCAGTCTATACCTCCCTCCTCATCAGAACAGTGAGGGGAGAAAATAAAGATCAAGATAAAGACAGTTTAATAAACTAAAAGCAAAGGTAATGCTCGCAGAAGCAAAGGAAAACAATTATTCTCTACTTCCCATCAGCTGATGATGGCCAGTGCCTGCTATTCCTCCACCTTTCCCGTGGGTTTTATTGACAAGCAGACTTCATGCAGTATGGAATATCCCTCTCATCAGTTTGGGTCAACAGTCCTAGCTATGTCACCTCAACAATCTTGCCCACCCCAGCCTACTGCTCAGTGTGGGAATGCTGGAAGGACAGCCTTGATGCAGGGCCAGATCCATTCAGCAACAGCCAAAACACTGGTATGTTACAGACACCTTTCAAGCTAGTAACACAAAGACCTAAAATTTATTTTTTTTCTCTTCACTACTGTTACTTCACTTTTTATGCTTGATCTCAGTGGTTCCCAGCCAAAAAGCAAGGCATCACCTTTGTGGTTCAAGCACTCCAAAGGTAAGGCACAGTATTGAGCTTAAGATAACAAATGCTGAGGTATCTGCACTAGGCTTGTGAAATTTAAAGAAGTATTTAGCATTTCTACCCTCGTCATGTGAGCCTAAGTCACAAAAAGGTTGTGAACATCTGATCTACACCAGTTTCAAAATGCAGTCTCTCTCTTTCTTTCTTTCTTTTCCTAAAGATCATCTTTCGTGCTCACTGTGCTTTTAATTTTGCTGCCTGAATTTTTCTGCCTAGCAGTGAGATCTCCTTCAGGAACAGAGTGTTACGATCCTATTTTCATTATGCCAGAAGGATGAGCGATTCAATTTTCAACACACCATCTTCCTTTTATTGTTATCATGTAATTACATATTTCTAAAGGAGAAAAAAAGGTGTATGGTAATATTTTTATTCAAAACAGGTAAGCTGTTCTGTAGCAAAGACATTAATGTGAACCTCAATAGAGATTCAATATGTTCATTGTTCCTTATTTTTAATACAGTCTAATTTGCCAAATATGTATTTTTTATTCGAGCATTCTGGTGCCTATCCAAATATAATTCACAATATCTCAAATATTGGTCATCACATTAAATAGAGCTAATAGTTTTTGTACATGTAAAATTAAACTTCGAAGTTTTTCACCTTGAAATTTCTGTATGTTCAGTGCTTCAGCAGAGTCTGTATTTTCTTAAAATGCTGAATGCAAAATATTTCATGTGCTCAGACATCAGATTCTGCAGTATTTAGTATTTAACAGGTTTTTAAACATGTACAAAACCAAAACTTACAGTCCTTGGTCAAAAACAATTCCAACATTTCAACTTCATGCATAAAATATGACTTTTATTGAATAGTTTTAATGAAGGATCAATTAATAAAATAATGTTTTGAAAAGTAAACACAACTCTGTCTCAAAGAGTTTTATATGTGACATGGATCTGGTAAGTGAAAAGGCCACAGATCTTTGCCCCCGGCTCACTAGTTTTCCAAATTGCTCTCCAGTCAAGGGAACCATCACCTAAAAATTTATGACAAAGATCAAGAAATAATCTCAATATTTCACAGGCCTAACTAAGATACATAAACTCAGACTGTGCTATTCAATTACCAGCTTGGATATGAGCAGTTCTTGAGAAGTATCTCTCTTTCTGCACGAACTCCACAGGAGTGTTACAGTGAAGGTTCTCCTGCATTAGCACTTGTTCTGGTACATTGATCACCATTGGATCCATTTTCAAGGTCTCATAAATTGTTTGTAACAACTGAGATCATCAGCTAGAATAAGGATGTGTTCATTGTGTGTAGCAGTGACGTTTAATTCCAACTAATGGGGGAACAAGTATTAAAATAACAAACAAACCAAAATAAAAAGCTACATTTCTCACTTTTGTGATAGGTTGAAAACCTATCAGATTTAGCAGATACTTGGCATGTTTGATTTCAGCACGATGAGAAGGTCCATTGAATCGATGGGTCAAGATTTGTAATAACGCATTCTTTCTTAGAATTGCTGATGTTCTTGACCACAAGACTTGCTTGATTCTCTTTAATGCTTAATTCCTTTTCATATTACATCATACATCAACTTATTCATTTTCTGCCAGATCAACTGGGAACCAAAAAAGTTCTCTTTCAAATTTTGGCTGTATTTATGAGTATATTATTATCCATCATGTACACAGACCGCCTGAACTATCATCTTTCACTCTGATAAATACATTACTAACACAGTCAATACTCCAATTGTTGGTGAAATAGCTACACTCTAAATCATCTATATTGTGAGGATTTAAGGCACACTATTTTGTGATTATCTACTCACCTCTGTCATTTAAACTATTATACCTCTTTTGTTGCCAGTGGAATGCTGTGAAATTAAGGAAGAAAAGAGAGAAAGCCAGGTTTGTAATGAAATCTCTGTTAGGATAAAACGTCAGGTCTTGAAGGTCCTGTGTTTGAAGAGGAAATAAACTATAATTTATAGTGATGTTAGGGCAAGAGGTTATGTTAAAAGCACGTATACATTTACACACACACAGATCCATGCATTTGATATAGCTTTTAACATATACATACGGGGAGGAAGAATATGGAAATATTCCATTTTTTCAGTTGTACAGAGTACTTCTGCAGTAGATTGCTACATTGTCACCTTTAAATGTACGAGATGGTCAAAGAGATATTCAGTTTCTGAGGGCCTGTTTTTCACAGGACATGGAATATCACAGTGAAGGTATATAATGAGTTATAATTGCTCCTTCACACAGCTATATTATCTATATGTAAGTAGGAAATATACTAATGTACTTCACATAAATACACAATTTTATCTCACTTTCTTTCCCTCTCCTTCCTCATTTCTTTCCATTCCTTTTCTTTCCTTCCTGGCTGTATAGGAGAATTTTCTTTCCGTGTATTTTATCTCACTATCTCTCTGACAAGGACCCAGTACCACATTTTTCTGGGCTTTAGTATCTCAACAAAACAGGGTTAATTCTGCTAAGACTTCCCAATTGAAATCAAGAGTTATATAAATCCCAGTGTTTAAATATAAATCCCAGCATGCAATAAATGTGCTGAATAGCTATCAAATAATACAATTGACTTCATTTATCTGTTATGTTAAAGGAAATAAAAAATTGGTAAACAAATCTTTAGAACAGTTCATTTTTACCTATAATTTTCTTTTCTTATTTTACTTGTTACTGCTTTTTGGTTTTTTTGAACATGCCCTGCCTACAAAATCCCAATTTTTTGAACCTCTGGGACTGTCACCTAATGCTTGGGCCACTCATTCAAGTAAGTCTACAGTCTGCCATGTTAACTGTCTAAACACTGCCAACAGTGCATTGCCATGCTTCTTCTGTCTGCCCATTTTGTGGCTCTGAAGCTGCAGGCGATCCAGGTTCATGAGCCATCCAATTTATACTGTTATGACAAGACATTATCATATGAGGAGACTTTATCTTCTGAAAAATCCAAAGCTGCAACTATGAAGAAGTAGTAAATGCTAGGAAGGGTGAGAGAGTGTGTGTGTGTCCATGTCTGTGCGTCTGTGAAAATAAAGAGACTTTTCTAATGTCCATAACACAAAATTTCCCTGAATCTCAGATGAATGTCCTATTGCATTTTGAACCATAGACCGCCAAAGAGCTGTGTTCATCTCTGTCCCAGTACTGTCCATTGCTTTACCCCAGACACCAGGGTGACAGGCCACTCCTGAAGAATTGTCCTATTTTTTCTGAGCTGTCCCTCAGGAGTCCAGTGGGACCAGTGCTATTAAGTATCTTCAGCAATGACACAGATGAAGAGATCGAGTGCACCCTCAGCAAGTTCTCAGATGACACCGAGCTGAGTGGTGCTGTTGACATTCCTGAGAGACAGGATGCCATCCAGAGGGATCTGGCCAAGTTCAAGAAGTGGCCCATGGGAATCTCCTGAGGTTTAACAAGGCCAGGTGCTGGTGCTGCACCTGGGTCAGGACAACCCCTGGTGCCAGCCCAGGCTGGGGATGAACAGATGGAGAGCAGCCCTGCCCAGAAGGACTTGGGGGTGCTGGGGGTGAGAGCTGGACATGAGCCAGCCATGGGCACTCCCAGCCCAGAAAGCCAAGTGTGTCCTGGGCTGCATCCAAAGCCCCGTGGGCAGCAGGGGAGGGAGGGGATTCTGCCCCTCTGCCCCGCTCTGGTGAGACCCCACCTGCAGAGCTGCCTCCAGCTCTGGGGTCCCAGCACAGGAAGGACATGGAGCTGTTGGAGAGTCCAGAGGAGGCACCAAGGTGATCAGAGGGATGGAGCAGCTCTGCTATGAGGAAACGCTGAGAGAATTGGGGTTGTCCAGCCTGAAGAAAGGAAGGTTTAAGAAGGCCTCTGTTCCAGCCTTCCAGTACCTGAAGAGAGCTCATAAGAAAGATGGAAAGGGACTTCTTACAAGAGCATGTAACAGGACAAGGGAGAATAGCTTCAAAATGAAACAGTAGGTTTAGATCAGATAGTAGAAAGGAATTTTTTGCTGTGATGGTGGTGAAGCACTAGAACAGGTTGCCAAGAGAAGTTGTGGGTGTCCCCTCTCTGGAAGTGTTCAAGGCCAGGTTGGATGGGACTTTGGGAAACCTGGTCTAGTGGAAGGTGTCCCTGGCCCACAGCAGAGCAGCTGGAACAAGATGACCTCTAAGGCTCCTTCCAAGACAAGACATTCTATGAGACTATCATTCCTTGATTCTGTGGTACAGAAGTCGTTTCATTTTGTTGACAGATTGCACTATTTGAGAACAAAAATACCCCCAAAACCTTAAGCTTAAATCCATATTCCTAATAGACGTGCCTAAACAGTGGGTGCATTTCTGTCCTTCGGCTTACAGCTACTCTCGTTATGATTTCCCTCTGTCTCCTGTGCCAATCTGATTGCTACCCTAATCCTCTCTATCTGCCAGCTCATCTCAAAATTTTTCATAATGCCTCCTCTTAGTCACACAAATTCTGTCTTCCCTTGCTCCACCCAGCAAGTACCTCACTGATCAGCAAGGCAGCCAGCCCCCTGCACAGGAGTCACCAGACGAAGGAACCCCGATCAAATTCCAATTTAAGTTTCCCCGCTATCAGTATTATACCGCACAGCATCTCCTGACAACCTACAGGGAAAATTACAGAAAAGGCCTTGCTCATCTCCTGAACAGAAAATGCTTGCTTCATTCAGCCCATGACAGTTCTGTGAAAATTCAGCATGCTCACGACAATCACCATTGTAAAAGAACCTAGTAGTCAGTCTGTGATAAGTTTTTATGGTGTTGTCTGAGCTGCAATTTCAGAAAATTATGCTTTTGTTAAATCTGGACAATAGTTCTTATAATCTCAAAGGACAGATCTTCTATACTCCATAGTTTGAATTCTAGCAAATGCCAAAGTTTTTAGTAAACTAATGCCTGAAACGGCATAACCACATGGAGTTTGGCTGTTCTCTTATGCCCTTTAAACAAAGGCATGCAACCAGCATGAAAATTCTGCCCAAAATGCTTAAAGCTTGGCAAGCTTAAGCTGAGGTCAAGGGTCCCATAACAGAGACCATTACCAAATTAACATTAGGTATCATTGCCAGTGCCATCTGTTTCTTAGAGCACTTACAGGAAGAAAAATTTGCACAATGCTGATGAAGCATTATATTTTTAAAAAAGTACATCATGATATAAAGGACGAGTAAGAACAGAATGTTTGAGGTATTTTGGTGCTTTTTTTTTTTTCCTTACTCTACAGAAGCATCATACTTTGCCTTTACAACTGTACATCTGCCTCTGGAACTTAATCATGAAATTCTCTGCCTGTTACTGCACTCTTGCACAACCCTAATAGTGTACTCCTCTACTAGACATAACATTTAAAGATAGAACTTCAGTTTCAAGAGGATATCAGTTTTACCTGTGAGCTCCAAACTCTAAACAGAATGTGCTACTTGAATATGCTGGACTTTGCATGAGCCAGGAAGAATTTATTTACTCCTTTTTGTCTTCTTGGAAACAGAAAATGTACAACAAACCAAGTCAAAGGCTTTGGAACTGGAAAATAAAGGGAGAAAAAAAATTCGATTTATTTATTAATTTTCTAACAAATATATAGTTTTGCGTGTCATTTCAAATGTTATTTTTACTGCATTTGGAAACCAATTGCGCGACTCTAGAGATCTACAACATACACAAAACGAAGGTCCACTGAAAATATTCCATTAATGGAAGGAGATGATGGTTAGCAGTGTGACTGCCTAATATGTGTTAGGACTACTCTCACTAGAATGTATAACCCCATTTTTGCGTTTACCCAGAGAATCTAAATGATCCTGTAGAGAACAGACTGTTACTAACATTACAGAAATAAATGGCTCAATTCCTTCTACCTAGCATCCTTATTAAACATAGGAGTCTAATCAAATACTGGAGACTCTTGTAAATGAACTAGCACAACTAACCTGGGGTCTTGTTTTAAAATTGCAAACATAATGATTAGCAGCTGCCTGGAGCCTCCAGAAAGAAAACTGAGAGGAACTAAAACCATTCTCTAATTCTACATTTTCATTGTGAAAATTGAGGTAACATGCTTTTATCTTTTTGTACTTAATCAAATACAGGTGGAGAGGAGTCAAAGGGGGAGAAATGAAAGCAAAAGAGATACTATAGTTCCAGTGTTTATTGGGTATGTAAGTCAGTCTCATAAAACAGCACACACTAAGTCACTGGGTTTTCATAAACTGCTGCATTGTCAAATTAAAAAATATTAAGGTTTTATCTTACTCCCCCCTGTCTTTTAAAATAATCCCATATACAAGGATGTAGCTAAAGTCATATGTCTATAGGAAGACTGTTTTACTGCAATAGCTTAGGTTACTCTGGGTAATTTCTGAATGACAAATGACACCTCCACTGCACTTTAAAAAAAATGTTCTAAAAAGAAAAGAGTTTTTTTTCTGGAAAAATAAAGCTCTTCTCTTAATTGGATCCAAAGGTAGGTCAATGTATTTATGAAGAATCAGAAGAAATTTTGCATAATATAAATAATATATAACATAATTAATAAATAATAAATTATATATATAATAAATAATATAATTAAATAATAAAAGCAAAGGCTAGCAACTTTTTATTAAGGAATCCCTCTAAGTCCCCCCCTCCCCTAGTTCATACTCACTGTTGTTGGCATGCAGAAATGAATATTTGTTTCATTGCAGTGAATGTTCTACCAGTTCCCTTATATTTTATTTAAGTTGTAGACAATGATGTGTTTTACAATGATAGGTAGTGAGACACCTATTATGTGTATGTTTTATGAAATGTGAATTATTTCCACCTCCTTTGAACAGATGTGTTCTGCCTGAGTACAAACTTCATACTACTACAAAATACAGACAAAAATACTTCTATTTATCCAGGCTAGTTTCTCAGGGTAAAAGAAAAAGAAAAGTGGGAGCTCAGATTAGAAAAAAGCAATATTCAATTTTATCAGCGGATGAGAGCATGGCAAGATATCTTACAGGTGACATGTTTAATGCAGTTCCACCCCCTTACCCGGTCAAGCATAACTAGGTATTGTTATGTTCAGTCTGAATTCTAAATACCCTTCTACCATTCAAAATCTCCACTCCCAGGTTGGACAGCGGCTCCGAATCTGAGTAGCAGCTTCCAAGATAACTACTTTGGAAGTAGTGGTGGACTTGGATGTCTAAAAACACAGGTACAGGTGGTTTTATATCTAACATGTAGAAGACAGCAAAATTTTTTTAAAAATACTTGAATTATTTTTTTCATTTTTTCACTATAATTTCTGTAACAAAAATTACAGTAACAGAAAAGAAAAAAGTGTCTTGACAGATAGCGCTCCAAAGTGCCTTCTTTTTTTATAAATTATCTATTAAGTAGAGCACTTATATAGCCATCGACATGCACCCACAGTAGATGAGATTATGCTTCATGTCTGCATTGCAACAAAGTGTAGGAAACACTTAAATCCCTGCCTCCATGGGCTGGGGACATTTCAGACAATGAAATTTCCACAAAGAAGCTTTCAAGTCCTAACACAGGGCATCCTATGAATTCTTGCTGGTCATAGTGGAACATAACTGGATGATTAACATACAATAGAACCTCTTCTACACAGAAGTTCCAGCTGAAAGCAAGCAGAATTAGTCTTGCATATTACCCCACCATCAGACAAATTTGTAGTGCAAAAAAACCACACAAAAAAAGTAAATAGTCTAGAAAACTGTGCAAGTCATGTGTATAACACACAGATTTTGCACTCCTGAGAATACATATGAAGAAAGTTAATACTCCTGATCACTGGATCACAAAGAAGTGGAAAAAACGAGGAATTAAGACGCGAAATAAATTTCCAGAACCACAGATTGCTTTAAGTTAGAAAATTTATCTGCATACCCTGTAAGAATTCATAGAAAGACCTCTCTTCCTTAGGAAGGATAAATACTACAACTTCAGAGGCAGAACAAAGTGAAGTTAAATAGATTTCTCATAGCAGTTAAATTCTTCCAAGAATACCTGAACCCAGTTCTGTGCTATGCAAGCAAAATTCAGAGCTGATTTATGTAAGTCCAACTCCCTTTAACAAAGTTGTTTAAGTTTGATTTTAGAATTTTTGATCATTAAAAAGTGTTACCCTGTGAAACCTAAAATGAAAAGTGTATTTTTCTTCTAAGTTCTCCTTAGCGAGAAACTGAACATTAGTGATCATTACATGGATATTAAGTGATGTGGCATGTTCAGAGTGAACTCTGACTCCTCACTTCCTACACTCCACTGGAAACTGCACCTTTCATCTAAAGAATTAAAACATGTTTTTTATTTTTGTGAAAGCTTGCCCACAACACCAAAAAAACCTTTGAAAGAGGAAACACATGTCAGAGCCTGTTGTGTTGTTCAATTCATCTGGAAGGATATATTAAAGGGAACATAAGTTATATTTGTAAAGGAATAGAGAAGTTTAAACCTGGGTATAAAGAGAAAGAGTTAGATACTGAAAAGACAGAAGTTAGGTATTTTAAGGGGGAAAAGAAAGGGCTCTGGAGAAAAGGTTTGCAAAGAAAGTGTTTTGGTGGCATTTTTTCAACTACTAATGAAAGCAGTATGTAGCTAAAATGTCAATGTTTTTGCCCCAAAGGCCAATGTATTATGCTACTACTTCACAATGCCTTCATGTGTAACGCACATTTGTACAAATAAGTCACAGCAGAGAACCTAAAGGGCTCAATTCTTTGCTCCTTGAGGCTGATGTCAATGATAACTCTCTCTGACTATAACAAAGAAAGTTCAGGCTTCCAGTGACCTAAGACCATAAATCAATTTACGCTGGGTGTGATAAGCTAGTGGAAATACTGGGACAATACCACAAAACAGAGCAAACTGGAGCTAAATTTCAGCCATATCAACGCTCAGAAATTCTACAACATTCTACCTTTCAAAAAATACATGTATCTACTTTTGTAACTTCTCATTTTTGTTTGCAGAAATGCATTCCCTGATTTTATAATAAAATCAATGTGTTTTGTATTTAAATGCTGTGAAGTAAACTTATTTCCACTCAGACATATTTTGTTGGCCATATCTTACTAATGTTAGTCTCATTATAATATTAGTTTCTAAATTCATTGTATTGATTTACAATTTTATTTATCTGTTAACTAGTCTTTACAAAATGTAAAGAATCCTTGACTGGCAAATGAAGCATCATGAAAGAGAGCAAATTTGATAGAAAACAGTGCCTTCAAACTGAATTTTTAAAAAACCTTAAGAAGTATTCTGTAATGTACAATTGCCCTTTTCCTATTCTTTCTAATTAGTTGTGCTTTCAGAATTTATGCAATTGAAAACAGCAGTTCTGGATGCCTGGCTCATGGTCCCTAATGCAGTGACAAAAAAAATAAAAAATTAGTTTGATGCAATTTGCACAGCTTTTTCTGTCTTGCAGTTATACTGAACATATGACACGGATGAATACATTTCCGCTCTGGCTACGGTTTGCACCTCCTCCTTTGTCTCAGGGCTGTTTTCACGTACCAATTGTAATGCATGTGAAAACAAAAGTATCATGTAATTGCTGTTTCAGTAGGACAAAACAATTTAGAGAAACCAAGATATTTATTAGTCTTTCCCATTCTTTACATGATGGATATGAGAGAGTAATTCATTGATGTGCGGCTTGGCATGAAAAAAATTCGGTGTATTTGTTAAAATAAATTATTTTCTTTTCCTGTGATTTCAAGAATCAGTTCAAACTAAGGCTTATCTGTAGTAATCTGTATTTAATATATGCAATCTTGGATCTCTTTCATTCCTGGGATGAACTTAGGTGATCAAATGAACTTACACAACTAGCATGAGAATTAGTATCTAAGAGCAATTCCATCTGAGTTCTTTGTAATCATTCACTCTTCCCGGCAGCACTAGCTGTTTTCTTTTTAATAAGGATACTTGATTTCTTGAAAATCTGGTATAAATAACTCCAGCACTTTCATTTAGAAAAATTAAAACACTGTAAGCATATTAAAATGATTTTCCTTTGTTAGCTGTGCTTTACAAGACAAATGTCTCCCTTTACTAATGATCTTCCAGTACCTGACCAAATGGTGAAGTTATAAACAGCCATATAGAGAAGAGGTGAAGCACAGGTTTTGAATGACATCAAAGAGAACTTGTATTGTGGAGAACAACGAAAAAAAAACCCTGCACATGGTGTGAATCACAGCAGAGATTTCAAAAGAAGTTTTAGCCTGTTCTTCATTAAGCGGTCAGAACGCACTATGTAAATGAATTCATCTTTTTCATCTCTTGTTTCTTCAACATGACCTACCCCCTCAAAAGAAGTGACTACTACATCCCAAAGTTTTGCAGGAACCAAGGTTCCCATTTTTATGAGTTTTTTTTTAAGTTGTCAGAGCATCATCTGTTTTGGAATGAACAAAACACTGAGCTCTCAAAATTTACCAGATAATGTTCAAAAGAAAGAATTTCACGTCACTTTTCTTGTTTTCTTCTGAAAAGAAAAAAAACTCATATATTGCCATTTTATTCAAACTCTGCACTTTGAATATTGAGATGAATTCAAAAGTATTTTGAAATACAAATGTTCTCTTCTAAAGAGACATTATTGAAGACTTCCACTTTTTCTGAAAACAATTTTATCATCGAAGGTAACTGATTTTTACGAAACCTGTTGCTACCAACAAATAATCATTTTCTGAAAGAATATTCCAATGTGAATTGCCAATTTTCATCATCACTAAGTAATTAGCCATGACAAAATTCAAGTAAAAAAACAAAAACAAAAACAAAACAACAAGAAAAGTAGGCACATTCTTAACATAAAATAAGTATTTTTTCCTTTCCCTGCTTTCTGCCTTCATTCAAGGAAAAAATAAAATCAACTAGGTTTAAAACAATTCAGGTTAGATCAATTATTTTAAAATCTTTGAATTCAAAGAATAAAGTCTATATTTCTTTGTCAGGCTGTAAACATCACTCTTGTAAGATCAAATATTTTCAAAAGTTCCTAACAGCTAAAGTTCTAGAAAGTGCAAATACTTTTACAAAAATTGGAAAAAAAGCAAACAGATCAGACAAAAAAAATTAAACATTCCCACCTATAGACCTCAGCCTGGAAACTATTTTGAATCCAGAGAAACCAATCCACGTCTCTGTCTGTAACAGGAAAAGCTGAGATTTCTACTTATGCATGCCATTTAAGACCCTAATTTCTATAAAAATAGTAGTACAACCTCTTTATTGCAACTTTAAAGCTTATGAAGTGGAGACAAGAGCTGTTGAATGGTGAACTTGTTCATTATTTTATCCCAAAAATGTGATGCTAGAGTCCTTTTCTCTTCTTGAAAGCTTTGAATGTACAAATTTTATTACAGGACTCTTTTGGCTTTGAGCCTTTCAGTCTTAACCTTTTTTTTTTGCATAAAATCAGATTAATACATTCAGTATTCTTTTAAGAAGTCTATACCCACGTAAAAGATTCATTGTGCATAGTGAGATGACTAATTAAGATTACTCTTACTACTTCATAACCTGCATCTTCTTTTTTGTGACCTGTTCTTTATAACATTGACACGGGTAACTAGATTTCTGAAGAACTAACCCACTAAGTGTATCTTTTAACATTGCAGCACTTCAGCAAGATAATTTAACATTTGAGCAAATGAACTTAATGTTAAAAATGTTCCTGAGAAGAAAGAACATATTTAAGGGTCCTACAGTGCCATGTTTATTCCATTAGATGCAAATAGTGATGCCATCTCTATCAGTCTCTCTGACTATACACACACAGTTAGTGAATAGCTGGTACACACAAATTGTGGATACATAACCTCTGCAGTAGGAATATCATGGCTAATGGAATGGATTTGACCATGACTTGACTGCAGATACCTTGGAGAAACAATTCTGGTATTGTGGAAACCTGGCAAAGCAAGAATCATTTCTGCGTGGGTTACACCAGAGCTTGAGTTACCTTGTACAAGAGGAAAACGTCAAGTAAAAGCCTCTACATTTCTGTAATATCTTCCATCTCCACATTCTAGCTGTCACAAATAGCTGAATGTGATTTCTATGAAATAAAACCTTGCAATGCTTGTGACCGGAGACCCTTTTTTAATTTATTTATTTCTGATAGGTCAGACTAGATTATATTGTTATTTTTTAGTTGATGAAGTCCACGGGAGACTTTAGACACAGAAAAACCATCAGTATGTGATTGTGCACAGTTTAATCCTAAATCCAGAAATTTACCTGGAATAATTTTTCCTTTGTTCTCCAGTAGTCACTCTTCTTTGTTCAAGTTACAGTGAAATCAGACATAATATCCACAGTTAAGTTGTTCAATTATGTTCACACGTGGAGGACAAAAAGAGCACTCATTGCTGGGCTCTAATTTCTTCCATGTAGTGTTTTGATATACACTTGGTTCACATCTTAAAATAATGACATGACAAGCAGAGCCATGCACTGTCTCCCAAGCAGCTAAACCTTGATATTTTCTAGAAGTAAATGCACATGCTGCTCATGCCTATATGGTTCACAGCTATGACCACAGTAGTGAAATTATAGGCCAGCTAATTCGGTTTCATTTTGTTTGTAAAACCCATAATAATTTCTAGGCCAAGATCGATGAAGATCTTGCATTTTCTTGTCTTGTCACAAAGACAAATCATTAAATTTACTGGAAATAAAATCTCCAAATTCAGAGATTTTACCTGGCTGGTAAGCAACAGTTCCAATGCCCTCTTTTTTTTTGGTAATTTTTAAATTTTTAATACTAAAGTTTTAAAGTGTCAAGAAAAAGAAGAGTTTTATACATTTTCAGCTTACCTGCATTCCAAACAGGGCTGTTTCCTACCTCATTTTAATTCTGCTTCTCTTAATTTCCTTTCAATTTTCAGTATGCTAAGAGGACCCTACATAGCTTCACCTCTTCTGCCTCTTCGTCTTCTAAGCTTGTTCTTCTCTGATTCACCTTGAATGTTTTATGTCATTTGCCTCTTTTGCCTTGTTCTGGATAGGGACTCGGTGTAACAGAAGATGCTCTTTTAGCAGCACCTGACATTATTCAATATCATGGAAAACTTCCAGATTTTTAAGGGAAATGGGAATTTTAATCAGAATTTGATGTTCACTTAGAACTGAAGAATATGCAGGAGTTATCTGAGCTATGCTCAGAGATAGAGAGAGAGAGACACAATGCCTTCCCTGGAATAGAAGACACTTCATATTCCATCATATTACAGTGAAAACAGGATAGCTTTAAGGATTTTTATATATCTGACAATTTCCAAGTTTTAGAAATTTACAGCAGATATCTAGGAAACACAGGACTAATTTAGGCACAACCCAGATGTGTATCCCTTTATAACTACTACAAATTCCCTCTCATGCTTTACATAAATTATATTCACACATAAGATTCAATTCCTTTGGAATGTGACTGAGCTCTTCATAGTAATGTCCAGAAAATATTCAGGACCAAGAAGAAAATTAAGTGGTTAATAATTGCATTATTTTAAAAGCATGTGAATGGGTGATTGACTGCAACTAGCAAATGTATCTTACTTTACAAAGTTCAAAAGAGAAAGAAATGTAACTAATTTTCTATAAAAATGTAGCAAAAATTAAAAGCAATTTATACTTTTAAATGACAAGCCTTTTATAAAAACAAAAGCTAAGACTGTAAAACTCAGGGGCCACTTGCAGGAAATTGTAAAATGAGAGAAGTTTAACAATAAAATATTCTATAGAAAACATGTTGTGTAAAAATAATAAATGTAAAAGTTGCTTCAAGTTTGAAAATTGGTACAGTATTTACAACTAGAGCAATTGTAATTACATGGTGGTTCAATTTTGCTAATACTAATCACATAGGGTTTATACCTTTGGAAAGCCACTGTGCTAATTCATGTACTGTCTGTGTTCTAATTATTATCCTTATGTGAGCATGCTTCCTACTTTTGAACATTTCTGCCTGCCACTGAGGAAGTTTCATTACCAAGTTTACAGCTTTTATGCAAAACATAACAGGCTACCCTGGTGGTGTGCATAGACTGGGGAATGAGACGCTGGAAAGCAGAGCTGTAGAAAGCGATCTGAGGGTCAAAAGGGATCAATGGCAAGGTGAACATGAGTCAGCAGTGCCCTGGCAGCCAGGAGGGCCAGCTGTGTCCTGGGGGGCATCAGGCACAGCATCGCCAGCTGGGCAAGGGAGGGGATTGTCCCGCTGTGCTCTGGGCTGGGGTGGCCTCACCTTGAGTGCTAGGGGCACTTTGGAGCACCACAACATAAAAAAGATATAAAGCTTTCAGAGATCATCCAAAGGAGGGCCGTGAGGATGATGGAGGGTCTGGAGGAGAAGCCGTATAAGGAGAGGTTGAGGTCACTTGGTCTGCCCAGCCTGGAGAAGAAGAGACTGAGGGGAGACCTCATTGGGGTCTTCAACATTCTCATGAGGGGAAGAGGAGGGGCAGGCACTGATCTCTTCTCTGTGGTGACCAGTGACAGGACCTGAGGGAATGGCCTGAATGTGTGTCAGAGGAATTTTAGGAATTTGGATATTGGGAAAATGTTTTTCACCTAGATGGTGTTTGGGCACTGGAACAGGCTCCCCAGGGCACTGGTCACAGCACCAGCCTGACAGAGTTCAAGAAGCATTTGGACAACACTCTCAGGCACATGGTGTGACTCTTGGGGCTGTGATGTGCAGGGCCAGGAGCTGGACTTGATGATCCTGATGGGTCCGTTCCAACTCAGCATATTCTATTATTTTATTATTTATTTCTTTATCAAACAATTGTAGATTTCTTTTAACCCTTTGCTGATTGCTTTTTGCTTAGGATACCTTCAGTAATGTTTATGAAGCTTATTTTATGTTTATACGAAACACTAGTTTAATAAATAATATTTATTCATGGAAGTAGTTCAAGCTAAACCTCAAAACATTGTAAAGTTACGTGGCTGCACTGTGCCTTGTAAATCAGACATCTGGAGAAGAAACGCTCAGGAAAAATGCTGAAAATCTTTTCACATGCAGCTTCTGTATGTGTTGCTGTACCTTTCATAGTTCAAAGAACAAGGAACTATATCATAAAACAGAATATATGCCACAACCTTGAACAGAAAAAGAAACATGGAACAATGTAGTCAGTAGTCCAAGCCAGTTTGAATACCATCAGATAATATGTCCCCACAATCACACTGTCTCCCTTCTGTCCTTCTCCCTTCTGTTACACAAAGAAAGTCCCAGACATCTTCCTCTCCATTACTAGGATTCCCTCAGGTCTGCTCAGTGATCCACACTCTAACATTCTTCTCCTGCTAGATGGCCTGCATCCCTGTAAAATAATTTCTTCCATCTTTCCTTTCTTTCCAAAAGAGCCATAGCTATGCCGCTGGACCATTTTGAAATCCTAGTTTCTGCCATGTCATCCTTTATCTCGTTATGCACCACTGCGTACCTCCACAACACCTTTACCCCTCCAATTTCACCATCATATTCCAAAACATTTCTATTCCCCTGTATTTTCCAAATGTTCACAAACTATATTACCTCCAAATTCTCTTTCTGAGAGGAAAACACACACCGCCTTGTTGTTTGATGAACCACGGGTCTGATACCACCATGCTGACTGATTGACTGCAGGATGAGAAAACACTATTGTCTCTCACAAGGGACCACAAAAACCTTTAGAAGCCACAGATTGTTCAGTATTATATATCTTGTAGAACCAGGAATACCTGTGAGTTAAAAGTACCACAGAAGCTGAAAAAGCAAGCACTTGATCAAAATAGAATATTTCAAGAAAACTAAGACATGTATGCTTCTTTTAAGTTTTAAGGAAGACATTTACATTTTGTGACATGCCTCAGAAATAAAATCATATAGAATCATAATTGTTTTTGTGGGCTCAGCCCAGTAGGTGGAATGTGGTAATATTCACTGAACTGGAACCAGCATATAGAATTGCTAGAAAATTTCTAGTTTCTGAATTCCTGTGGGACTGAAGGCTAGAGTCAAACCTCCACACTGAAGCCAAAAGCAAGTCAATTCTGTACAAGGTCAGAAATAAAAATTTAGGTAGTATAGTAGGTGTCTCCAGGGTTAAGCAGAAACTCGAGTGTTGTTACGGGAAACAGTCTTGTAGCATATAAATCCATCATGAGCAGTCGAGATGTGACTCTAAAAACCTACCTAAATTCAGCCTACACAATATAGATACTTTTCACAGAATTTAGATAAATCTAGATGGCTTTCTTGGACTGATTTGAAAACATATCTGCAATACTTTACTAATGCACTCCCTGCAAGCTCTTCCTGTTGCAGCAGCACTATTCTGAGCACAATTAATTGTCTTCGCACCTATAAACTTTCTCAATTTAACTGCTTAAATATCTTACAAATTCTGAAGTTCAACTCTTAATTCTACCTGAGGGTTGCATATGGAGATTCAAAGTTCAAATTAGTTTCAACTTCCTATGCCATTAGAAACTGAAAGAATTATTCTGGGAATATGCCATTTTTCAATTTCTCAGTTCCATCTAGCTTAGGGAAATGTTGTCTATAAAGATTAAGCATAGTATTCCATAAAGCTGTGAGGCTACATTTTCCTAAATCCTGGTTTCCAGATGCGTGACGATTGTTATAGTTGGTAGCAGTCGTAAAGCATTGCATGCCAATTCACATTGTGTAGCAGTTCGCATAGAATTTTTTTTCATGTTTATATAAATAAGGAAACTGATACTTAAGTACAATAAACAACTTGCCCAATGTCACAAAATTATTGTTGTGAAGAATATTATCGATTCAAGCCATGAAATTATACTGACTGCATCCTCTTCTATAGTTGAAGGTCTCAACAGTTTGTTACAAAAGTATAATGTTGCCATCTTCTAATTCAGTCCATTTGGTTACAAAATTTTGGTATTCAATTGCTGTCATTTAACTGTCATTACATGTTATTGTAATGGTACAAATTACATCTCAGGAATATTGAATACAGCTTCCGTAGAGATTTCAGCAAATGGGAGGAGGAGGCATATGACAATATTTTCTCAAAGCATCTGGAGATGTTACATCAAGAGATGAAAACAACATACTGAGACATGAGTCAGAGAGACATGAGTATCAAAGAGAAGGGCAAGATCCTGCAATGGTGAGGTACCATTTTTTGGAACAAGCTATGGAGGACATTTCATACCAGTTGGAATAGTGTTCTGTCATGTACTAAACATCTTTTCACAGTAAGAGTGGTTCTGAGTTGCCCTCAGAAGATAAGACCACCTAATATAAGAAAACCTTGAAGATTTCACTTCATTTCTATTAAGAGTACCATTCCTGGGTTGAATCTGGAAGGCATTCCATCTGCCCACATCAAAAACTATAACAGCACTATTTGGTAAACATTGCCACAAACTGCAAATAGATGCCACAGTCCCAAGTGGCACATCCAATGTCACTGAAGAATGTCTGATCTTTAGCTCCAGTTGCAGATGCCACTCTGCCCCAAAAGGTCTCTTCAGCCCCAGCAGCCAGGTTTTAAGGCACAAATAGAAATGCAACAGATCTGGAAGGCATGAGCCAACACAATCATCTGCATGAAACGTTTGGCTCTGCTTTAGTGAGAGGCTGAAGTTTTCTGCAGTGTGCACTCACACTGAAATATCAGTGTTATTTCTCCACAAACAGATCACATTACACGTCATCCTATGTAAGAATTTTGCTAGGTGACATCACAGGATCACCAACCATCACAAGAGACAGTACAACAGGTATCCAGGCACAGGGGACCCGATTACAGGATGGTCTCCCCCAACTCTTGCCTGAGCATACCAAGAAGAAGCAGCAGAAGTTTTTATGACTGGAGCACAGACCTCCTTCTGTCCCAGCTGCATTCCACTTCAAGCATTCCAGACACGTTGAGAGGGCAATGGCAAGTCTAAATCACTATAATCCCTGCTGGAATAGCTGTGCACTTCTTTCCTGTGGATGAGGGAAAGACTGTGGATGTAGTTTACCCTGACTTCAGCAAGGCCTTTGATATTGTCTTCCTTGGCATTCTCCTGGAAAAACTGGCTGTCACAGCTTGGATAGGTGCAATGTTCACTGGTTAGAAACTGCCTGCTGAAAGTGTCTCTAAGTCTCCATTTATTCTCTGGTACTCTAGGAAAACAGAATGCTGGTAGCTCATTGCTAGATGCAGTTTCATAAGCTGTATAAATTAACACACATTTCAAATTATACTCACCTAATCACACATGTATATGTCTACTAACTCTATTACATAAGATGTAAAGGTACAAAGTACAGGTAAAGAGTACAGTACAAAGTACTTTTACAAATTGCCAAGACAAACAAGTTGCAAATAATAGTGTAACGTGTTGTAATGTGTTAGAGATCTGCAACCGTTGTTCTTCACATTAAAGTATCAATAAGACTATACACAAGATGAAATGGAGTTAGAAAATTTACTCTCAAGTAGCTACCTCAAATGGCGTGTCAAAGCTCTGCACCTGGGATGGACTAGCTGCATGAAGCTGAGGACAAAATAGCTAGGGTGATATTTTTTAAAAAGGAACCCAGTCATCCTATTAGCTCACTGTGAGCTTGTAGCACTACCTTACAATACCATCCTGGGCTGCATTCGGAAAAGCACAGATAGCAGCTTAAGGAAAGTAATTACTCCACTCTAATACACACTAGAGAGACCACATTTGACATACTGCTGTGGATTCCCCACTGCCCCAAACAAGAGAGCTCAGCAGATGGCTGGTAGAATGGTTAGAGAGCTGGACTACATTACACCTGAGGAGACACAGAGAAAACACTTCTGCCTGTTCATCCTGGAGCAGATGTTGAAGGGGAATCTTATTGCTGCCTTCTGCTCCTTCAGGGGTGTTATAAGGAAGGCAGTCAGATGCTTCTCTGGCATGCACAGAGAAAGGATGAAAGGCATCAGTAACAATTCAGAACACGTAAAATTTCAACCAGATGGAAGAAAAATAATATTTCACAGTGTGAGTGGTCAAGCTCACATCTCCCCAAAAGACTGTACAGTACCTATCTTCATAGGTCTTTTAAAATAGATAGACTATGTGCTAAGCAACCTGACTAATCTTGGAAGCTAATTCTGCTTGGAGGAGAATTAGGAATTAGGTGTCCTCTAAAGCTCCCTTTCAGACTGGCTTATTCTCTGATTCCCTCTTTTGTCTGGAAGGAAAATCATATTATTAGGGAGGAAAATTCACAGAAAAATCAGTTCAATGTTACCCCACACTCTGTATTGAAGAACTTTATAGGCTTTATTAGTCAAAACAGGCAGACTCACTTTCTGGTGTTTCTGGTTTTTCCTTTTTAGTTTTAAATAAGCTACGTAGATACCAAGATTGCACTGTCTGAAAGCATTTCTAATCCAATCAAAGCAAAGAAAGATATAGTTTGATAAGCTTAGGGAAGGATAGAGCCATTTCTCAATTAATTGAGCATAGGGCATATATGAGTATACATCCTAAATAATCTCCAGGACCAATGGAAGAATTGGCTTTCTAAGAGTTCCCCCTCAAAGGGTGAACATTTCTATTGCACTTCTTTTTCTCTGATAGCACCACTTTCTTTATCTTGAAGAATGGAAAGAGGGCTCTTGTCATTGCCTCAGGAGGCAGAATGTCACCATCCAGTCCTTATCTCTCCAGGTGTGAAAAAACTCACTATACCCAGCACTCTAACTCTCTTGGAAAGACATAACATGTCCTATAGTGCCATTTGCAAACCAAGTCCAAGAAATATTTAGCAGTTAAAGAATGGATTCATTATGCCAGCTGAATGTCAGTGTTTAAGGCAGCTTGACAATACATAATATAACTGCGGTGTGAAGAATTTCCACACACTCTTATGGAAAATGTTGAAACTCATTTCAGCAAAAGCTCATTAGAAAAATTGTGACCAGATAAAACTCTTGAATGCATATATGTACAAGACCTCAAAATCACCACACCTTTATATCAATAAGTGCAAGGAAAGATGAACAAATTATATTGCATCTCATCAATAAAATTCTTATGGAAATTAGGAGTTCAGAATTAAGAAAACCAGGAATTTGCAAACTTCATGAGGTGATAACTCTCACCATTGCTTCCCTTCTTTTTCCCATTCCATCTTTTCCGTTTCCCAGCAGCAATTTGCTTGAAAAAATTGTTATATGTGATTAAAGAATGCAAAAATCTTAGACGGAAAGCTGACCACAATGTGAAAATACAGCATCCAGTTTAATCCACTGCAGAAGGAGATACTTATAGCTAAATTTTAGCTTTTTTTATTTTAATATTTAAATATGCCTAACAAAAACATCCTTAAACCCTTCCACAGTTCTTCTCTTTTCATGCAGACTTAATTTTGGATGCTTGTAGACATGCATTGGGTTAAAGAAAAAGTTATTTTCGAGCTGTTCAGCACTTACTATGTTAGAGACGGATTATAATGAGGATTTCTCTCCAATAAAAATTGTGCCATAAAAATGTTATTGGCTGCCCTTTGCTGAATGATTAGTCAGAGTTTGGTGCATTTTCTATACTTTAAATACCTTATATTTAACAAGATAACCTTTTTCATTATGAAAGCAAAGATAATTTATTCAGCTAACATGAAAAATTCATAACTAGAAGTTTTAATAAAGAATCCTATTTTTCAGAATTATAAAGGAAGACAGAAAATGACAACTTAAACACAGCAAGATTTGGAAAACAATCATAAATTGCTAACTGGAGAAAGTTAAGATCTGCATTTCATATCCTTTTTTATTTGTTAGTGTTCATTTGAAAGTTGACATACTTCAGAGAAATTATCTCCTATTTTTATTATCTTTAGACTTGTTAAGACTGGAAGTCAAAAACTCATCCATATTAAAGAAAAAAAGCAGATTTTTCACCAAGTGTGAACTTGTAGAGCTTCTATGAACCACAGCAACTTACACCAACTCAAGGTCTGATCTAAGCAGTAAAAGTAGAAACTATTTCCAAATTGTGCGTACGAAACAAAATTCAAGGCACTTTTTTACTCTGGTAAGAAAAAATGGTACAATTTTTGGGCAGGTTAGTAGCTATACATATTACTAAATATTTTACCTACTTAATGCAAAGAAATTTTAATGAAAGTCAAAGCAGACAAAAATGACTTGCTACCTGGATTTGAGGAATACTTTCCTTACTACTGGCATTAACGGTTAGAAAGTAAATAAGTAATGAAATTGTAAAAATGTACAGAAGTTTAGTGAGTCACTGCTTTATTGATGTTAAGATTCTAAACCGGATAATAAATTCACTCAGTGGTGTTGCTGGTGGCCAAAGAAAAGTGGTAAATGGACACAGATGTAGGAGAAGGGTGACAAGTGGATTGTCAGTGGGATCTGTGCTATGCCTGTTCTTGTTCATATAGTACTATATATCACTAATCTTCAAAGCAATTTTGCATCATCTTAGTGATTGCCAAATAGCTTGAATCCATTTTGTTACTTTCATAACTCAGGCACAGTATCTACTGAAACCCGAAAGCTGAAATATTTAATAAGACCCTTTTTTTTTTCCTGCCGCTTTGGAACTACAAAAAATATTAAGGAAATAAAATGTAAAGAGAGTTATTGTATTTGCAATTCATATGAAATTATTTAATAATTCAAAAAATAGGTCATAGCATTATTACAGAAACAGTTTCACTATATACTTTCTTACAAATAAAAATACTGAAGAGTGTGAAGCCAAATTGGGCATTGCTACCACAATTCTAATCTGATATCAGTCTTGAAATAAACTGGTACGTTAAGCCATTCGTTATGTGTTGTTCTCATCCAAGTTGGTATGAAGACAAAACCAGTACAAGCCAACATGTACCTGAACACTAAGTTTTTTGAAGAGAAGGCAGCATGTCTCTCTGCTAAATGTAAAGCCTTTTCTGTGCACTTGACCTAAGACATTCAGGTGTGTATGCTTCAATTCCTTATTTGAATCAGATCTTGAGATGGTGTTAAATTGGTAGTTCAAGGATTAGACCTTTCCTAATTATACCAGATGAGAATCAACCAGAAGATAGTTCTACCATTACCAAAATACCATAAAGAGAGGGTTGCACGTTCAGGGTGCCAGGTCCAGGCCTGGGAGATGCTAAATACACTGGAGCATGGATAGTAGTCTAAAACTGCATCAGAGGCAGTTACAGGAGAACACCTAATGATGAACAATCAGGAAGTCCACCTATGGCCAGAGGAATCAGGACAGCTGACAGAAAAACTATGCAATAAAGCTTTTGTCATGCAATTCTTCTACTAAAGTCATTTGGATGGACAGAGGCAATCTGGAAACTAGGAACCTAATATCTCATAGGATTATTTAGTCTGGGTCTTCTACAGCTGAACTACCAGAAACAACAGCATTTTATAGAAAATGCATGGCTGACTTTTGGAGTCAATGCAACAAGAGTCTATAGTCTTCAGCAGTCAGATTATCTGTGTCATTTGCGTTAGAATAATTGTTCATCTATTGCCAGCCGATACCATCTTGTTTGTACTGTCCTGTATCTAATAGCATCACAGACAATTGTGTTTGGTCAGTCATTTGCCTATTGCAAGAACCGCAGCTGTTAGAGAGGTGTCAAGAAGAGAAAAATAAGACAGAAAAAGACATTGAGTGAGTTAAACTTCCTAAATACTAGAGATTCCTACTTTGGCAGATCTAGCTAAAAAGTTTAAGTTGACATGATGGAAAAATCAATAAGACTTACATCAGTCTGTAGTTCCCAGTGATTGAAGAAAGTAAATTCTTCCTCTCCAGATGTCTCTTCTCTTCCTCCTCTTCTTCAGGATTAGGGTTTAATCTCTTTTATAACAGAAGCTAGTGCAGTTGAGCCAGTCACATTCCTGCATTTTGCTTTTTCTCCATTTATTCAAAACAGTAATTTCAAGCTGTGTGTACAGAGACCTTGTTCTAGCCAAAAACAACCTTCATTGTCTTCATGATTATTATTACCATGCAAGCTACAATTCATTTCAAGTATATTGCATGCCATTTTGTATTTCTTGAGACCACTATAGTCTCTTTCAATATCTGTCACAAGTTCAGCTTCATATGTACTGTATGGAGGCATATTTTTTAAAGCGTTACATATTACAGGAAAACTCTAAATATGTTTATAAAACCTCCTTTTATTACTCACTTAGAACGAAATTGTGTCCTAGCCTTTAAACAAGTGCTAATTCTGCATCTACAATTGCTCTGATTGTGAATATATTTTTAATGATTACCGCCGTCCCTCGCAACAGCTGTTTCCTGAACAGTTTTGTAGCTGTTTTTGTGGTACTAGACCTCTTAAATAAGTTGGCAACAATTTGTTCAGTTTTACAAGAAAATTGGCCACTGGTGCCAATTTTGTACTGACATAAAACTTTAGTATACTTGGCCCTAAGTTTCTCCCATATGGAAGAAAAGTCTCCTATCTTGAGGCTTTTATTGTTTCATTCATCCATAATTTATGTGCAGATGGAAGATTCATTCCTTGACTCACTCATTCTATATTAGTACATAACTAATTCTAGTACAGCCCTAGAGCTGTATAGTCCTTCAGGGTTAATTTCAGAGGCAAAATAGCTCAGTTCCCAAGCAACTTTGTGGAAAAGATAACTGCTGTGGATCATTTGTGTGGTTATAAAAGCAGATCGCAGACGGGTAATTTGCACAGTTATTGCTACTGTGATTCTTACTTACAAAAAAAGTTGCAGAAATGTGAGTAATATCTCTTCTTGCATAATTCTATAAAAGCAGAACAAAAATTACAAAGAACAAGAAGCAACTGCTTAATTATCAAGTCCTTATCACAGAGTCTGAAAATTAATTTCTCTTAATAGGAACCATGGCTGAAATCTAAGTTCTGAAGAAAAATAAAATATACCTTGTCTTGTAGACTATGTCTGTAACTTTGTAAGGCTGATACTGTTTAACAATGTTTTCTGCAAAGTAAAATTGATCAAAATTTTTCATTGCATTACAGGAGATTCTGAAATGCAGATAGCTTACTCCTACCATTAACCAATTTGTTAATGAGAAAACTAGAAGAAATTTTACAAAATATATCTACCTTCAAATACTATTCCACCTCTCAAAGCCTTTTGGGCTAAATATCGAATGAAAAAACCCTAACAATCCATATTCTGTCAGAAGTGTTATCATATACTAAAACCAGGGCACCTGAGTATCACAATAAAGAATTTATATTTAAGTTGAAAAGAAAATCAAAGAAGAATTTTCTACAACTATTTACATCTTTTTACATTTTCAAATTATACCAACTCTGTTTTTAAACTGAAGGCTTGATGAAATCCAGAATCCTATAGAGTTTAGGATTTCCAACAGAAATGTTTACTATTCTATGTGTCATTTGATATCGCCTTCTTTGGCCGACACCTCAAAACTATTAATCTTTTTCTCTCATTTTCCTTCTGGGGTTTCCCCATGAGGGTTTTTTTTTTTTGGTGGGGAGGAGAGAAGGGACACTATTTCTGCATCTGTCTAGATAAGCCTTTAAAAATTATTTAAACAAAAAATCTAAAAATAACTGCATGCCTCAAGTATTTTCATACAACAAAAATATGGTATCTGCTTTAAAAAAATAATTAAAAATCATTGTATCTAATGGAAGTGTAGAGGTAGAAGGAACTTCAACAAATCACCTAAAACATTAGCTGACACTGACTTGGAATCAAGTGCACAAGGAACACACTGGTATTAGTTTGCCTAATCTGCCCCTCAAAGACCCTAGAGAAGATGATTTCATAAGCTAATCTATAAGGACAATCTGTTCCAGTGATTTACCACAAGGACTGGTTATTGTGCTTGTGGGTTTTTCTCTAATACCTAAGGTAAATCTCCTTTGGTGTAAATTAAGCCCTTTTGTTCTTATCCTTCTCCAAGCAAAGCTGATGTACATCTTTATTAGCATGTCCTTCTGTAGTCTTCTTTTAATTTTTTTTATTGACTTAAAAAACCCATTTTTTTCAGTGTTTCCCTGTAAGTCATATTTTCAAAGTCTCTGACTGTTTTCTCCTTTCCTCTTCCTTGATGCTCTCAAATTTATCACAAAAAGTATTTCTAGCTAATGAGGGTATAGAAAGCCAAAATCTCTCAAAAGGTCACATGCATGGAATAATTACCTCCAGGTCTTTTGTATGACTTTGCTGTTAATACATTCCAGAATCACATTTGTGTTGTTTTAAAAATCAGTGTTAGAGTTCAAGGTTCTGCAGATCTTTTTTCTGAATTTCTGCTGCACTTAGTAATTTTCTCTGTTCTAAAACATGGTTTTGTGTTCTACTTTACATGTGCCTTTACAGAGTTTCTGGTTGATTTTTATATGGCTTCTTCAAATTACAAAGATCATTTTAATTTTAATCTTATTCTCTGACTTTGGCATCACAAGTTTTATAAACACCCCCTAACGCCATCAAGAAAATCATTAATGAAAATAAGAATTTTCATTATCTGTTGAGTCCATATTTTCTTCTCATCTGAAGCTTTGTTACATGATCATTTCCACAGCAACCAGTTTTGATGTCAGAAATAAAATTATGGTCTCATAGAAGTACAGCTGGAACAAATGGGCTCTTAGGAGCCAGATTTCATGCATATGTGCATAGTTAAGCAGTGAAGTGTCAGGGATAAATATAGCATTTATACAATATATAAACAGCAGCCAATAATTTTCACTCATACAGAATTCCTGCTTGAGCAACAGCAGCATAATTAGCCCAAGCAGTTAAAGAGTCTGTTTCAGAAAGACTTTCTAAAATGAAACTTCTTCTTTATGTGTTAAACTCACAGTAATTAGGAGTTGTAAAAGTTTACCATATGGGATCAAAAGCAAAAACATTAAATTAATACCAATGTGAAAGTGTATTTTATGCACCACTGACATTTCACTAAAACGTCATTTGAAGGTGTGGAAGACACACACTAATCTCTTGGCACAACACTTAGCTTTAGAAGATAGGAAGCAGTAGGATATCCAGTCGAAGAAAAAAAACCCGCATGAGCATAGGTAGATGAAGCTTTCCTTACACAGCTCCAAAACTATTAGTATGGTTCACAGAGCCGAAGCAATTAACACTGACTCTGAACATTCCAGTGAAACACAATTCTGAAAAACACAGATTTTACAGAATTTAAATGCTACACTTGTAAACTAGATGCAGAAAGGAAGGAAGCCTGTGCAGGTCTTAGAACTGAAGCTATGTCCTTGAGAATGTGTCTGACCATGCTGCCCAAATCTCCAGCACACCATCTGCTTGAGAAAGCAGGTTTCCTGAGAAATCAACCAGATTTCAACACCCCAGTGTCAAAACCCAAACCAAACCAATCTGAGATTTGAATATTTTTGTTACACACACACACACCCACACACACACCCACACAGACACAGGTTTGAGGCCCTTTCTTCACACTAAAAAGGTGACATTTCCTTAATGAGGTGAATTCCCTTTTTAGCCACAGCTCCTAAAAACCACTAGAAGTTAACAAAGCTGCTCTGTACCTTGCCTTTTGGTATACCAGATCATAAGGAATACACTTCTAAGAGCTGTGTTGTTACCTTCACTCCTTTCAGATACAGCTGCTCTTATGAAGCACCATTATTCATCTGTTAACATCCATATTATACAATTCTCTCAGAGGTCTTATACAGAAATATTACAAATCTTCAAAATGAGAGGAGTTTCCTTTACTATTAAAACACCCAGTTAAGTTGCTGCTGTTTTGCAGATTCATTATGATCCACACCTTCCTGTAATAGTATCTCTCGTGACTAAAGACTCATTGCCCTTCATAATTTTAGTGTTCTTATCCAGCATTGCAAAGTTTGTGGTATAATTGCTTTTATCATTGTGACCATTTATTAAAACTCTCACTATATGTGACAAATGATGCATTTACTAGCCAAGAGCTATTTTAATGAAGCTTTGTGGAGATAACACTTAGGAGTTCTTTAAATGTTTTCGCAGTTGTCTGTTTAATCCTTCTTCTGTGCTTGATTTTTTTTTTACCTATCTTTAAAATTTTAGTAAATAGTCTTAGGGTCATCTGTTGCCATGGATTTTCTGTCCTTGCTGAATAAAAACAGCCCTTGACAACTTTCTAAACCAGTAAATATACTTTTTGGGATGAACCAGAGTGACCCTATACAACCTCTTGTTGTTAAATAACCTTTTCCCTGATAAATAAACAGAATTCTGTGTTGTTTTGCAGTTTTCCTTTCTTGCCCTCTAGCTATCTTTTACTATAAATATCCGACTACTATGAAGCAGGATTTGTATTTTGAACCTTAAAATTTGGACAACTCTCTGCTAACAAAAAAATATTCTTATGCATGAATGCAAGAAATATTTCTGATATGGTTAGAGGGGGTTTACTGTAAATCAGGAGTTGAAGTATATCAGGAATATCTCAAAGTTGAGGGACTAGGGTTATGAAATATAGAAATTCTGGAAGCAGAACAGCCATTACTGGAAAATACAGTAAATATCAATCCAGTAATTACTCACAAAAAGTATTTCCCTTTACACACGTAAGTAGCTTCATGGAAATGAAAAAGATTGCTTTCTAATGTAATGAACTGACTTATTTTGTGGCATGTATGTTCAAAAATGTTATTTACTTCAGTTACTTCAAAAGACTCACATTTAAATCCATAAGGAACTATTTTTTTAAACAGTTTTAGTGCCAGGAAGAGATTCATAAACATCTTCAAATAGATACCTAAAAATTCTAATTGCATGTCCTAATTATTTAATTAAACTTAGTACTGTACATGAAATCACATAATTAGAACATGTCATTAAGTAAAAACTACAATTTGTATTTAAGTAACAGAATGTGCAGTAAGTGGGTTTAATTTACAAGATATATGACGGTTGATTAACTATGTATTGCACTACCTCTGTAGATCAGATTTAAAATTAGGCTCAGCCATTAAAAAAAAAAAACCCAAAGCAATATTTTTGTCAAAATATCAAATTATTTGTGGCCTTTTTTTTAAAAGATCTCACATATTTCCTTAGATATTTCCAAATCAGACAAAAGCTGTTTCTCCACTTTTTTAGGCAAATATGAGAGCAAATCAAGCAAATAAAATCTTAGGTTACCTCTAAGGCAAAAGAATGTTTACTAAATCCTGCTGTGCAAATTCTTTCGGGTGTAGACCCTTTCAGGTCTAAATATCCATCTGAAAAAGCTACCATCATATATTTTTAGGTTAACCTACATGCAGGGAGCCTTGCCAGAACTGTAATTGAAATTGAAAAATGTAGTAGTAGCTAATTCTCCATCAAAAATCTCATTCTTTACAAATATCTTAAACTCGAGGATGATACAGATTTTTTTGATTTGGAAATTTAATTTACTTTATGGATGTCTTCTCTGGTCTTTTGACTAACACAAGTTTATTATGTTGATGCTTCCAGACACAAGAAAATCTACAAAAAAAACTATCCAGGGAGTTTCTTCCATCAGATTCTTCCTGCTTCTCATAAGTCAAAAGTAGTAAAATATACGTGGAGACATGATGGAATTTTAATTTTTTTTCCTGAATATAAAAAACCTCCAGCTTATATTTTACACTATTTCTAACCTTATAATTAAATTAGTTAATTTTCTGCAGATAATAAATTTCTGATAATTTAAGAGATTTTAGTATTTGGAAATTAGAAAAATATGTAAGAATTTATACTCACTTTGGACTGCTGAATCTAGAAAGCACTCATATGAAAAGGGCTGTAGACTGGATTTTGTCAGCAGCACTGGGATTGGCCACTTTTTCCTCGTTAATACGTATTAGCTAACAGTTATTGCTAAGTTTAAGTTCATTTTTATTTCTATGATAATTGTTCCATAAAAAAGCATGTAAATTACTAATGCAAAGAGTTCACTGCAAAAATCTGGGATCCATATTTTCTGTGTTAAAATGTTTAATTGGAGTTTTATTTCTAACTATTAACACTTAAATCATAGGGAATACTGTATTTAAGATTAGCTATGAAATGTTACTTTACAGCATTTAATCTTAGCTTACATTTTTATTTGACCTTAAGAGAGTGCGGTTGCTATATATTTTTTCAAAGATCAATCTTTTTCTTGTGTCCATTTGCACTTAACTCCTAACTGCAACTTAGTCACAGTTTTTAGTTATGTTATTGGCTTAGAAGTACTATAATAATTAGTCCAGAGCAAGACAGTTTTCACTTAAGTAATGTACAAAAATCACTCATTTTCATATTTGTAAAATTGAAGGTAAGTGTAACTCTGACTTCAGTTTTGAAAATAAGAAAATGCTGTTATATATAACACACAGCATGGTGTTACCGCCCAGATCAAAATAACTACATGCAAGAAAAAGTCAAAGAGAAGATTTAGAAGTTGGGGGAAAACAAACCACAAAAAAAATCAAACAAAAACCCTTCTTGCCATGTTATGAAAAATTGAGGAATATAATTTTTACCTGTCAGTAAAAAAATAGTTCAAGATATGTTCCAGCTATGCAAAATGGATATTATACTCTAAATCCCTATAGTTTTTCCAGAAACTGCAGGATAATCGCTGTAGCAGGAAGTTTTTAACAGAATGACTGTTTTCTGAAAATTAGTTGAGGATTCCTTGTATTGAGTATATCTGCTTACATTGGTATATTTTTCTACAGCCTACTCAATAGGGCCCTCCAAAACACTCATTTTAAGGTGCTAAAGAGTCCTTATGCATTTAGTCATATTAAGATAATTGCTTCCAAAGAGAACATATCAGTCTAACAGTTCATGCCTAAGCAATGAGCTTCTGACTCTTGCCAGCATTTACTTAAACCTATCCCCACAGAGAAGTTTCATGATCACTGCAATGCTCACTCTTCCCCCAGAATACAGCACAGTCAAAGAGATGAATGGCGCCACGCTTTTCTTTTCAGCTGAGAAACACCCACATGAAGCCTATGAATTCTATAAAATGTTCTGCCTTCCTGGTTCCCAGGAGCTTCAAGAAAAGTAACGCCCTCTTTGTTTTTCTGGAAATGGGCAAGACCAAAGAAGCACCCTCTGATTCGATTACCTGAAACTGGGAGCATATAAACCACCCTTAGGGTTTAAACTATTTCACAATTCCTTCCAAATCCCAAAGCAAAGTCTGCCAATGTTAAAACGTGGTGCTTCTGTACCAAATAATTATAGAATTCTTGCACTTTATGTATATTTTAAGCAGATTTACTGTTATTCCTTGAAAATGTCTATTCTGACATCCTTTGTAAACCAGTGTGAGACTAGTTTTGTCTGATAAAGTTCAAAATCAATCACAATATCAGGAATAATATATTTGTATGAATTGTTGCAAGTAATATATAACATACATTTTTTAAATAGTTATAACCAACAGTATTGTGATTCCATAGCTCACCCAAGTTAAAATTTCTATTGCATATGTAAAACATTAACACATTTACTACATGGCAGTTAAAAATACCCTAACTACTTCAAAAACTGCAATTTTACTTAATTTCTAGTCAGCTGAAGAATACTCAATGGCAAAGAAAATCATTATCCCATTACATGTTTCTAAGTAATTCTGCTGGCTTAAGCATTGATATGAGTGTGACAACCATGAATTAAATATTTAAGTTTTCTGCAAATAAGCTTTTGTAGTTATCAAAAGCCTGTACCATGGAAACACAGCTAACTCAAACTTGTTTAACAATTTCACTTTATAATAATGATCATTTATTTATGCGTAACCTCATATAAGCTCACAGTTGAGCTACTCAAACCTGTAGGCAGCAGTATCTCTTTCTCACATTACTGTCTTCCACAGACAGAAACCAGAATGGTTTGTCAGAGTGCAGTTTGCCTCCACGGTTTCAGGTTTTTGTAAAAAAAATTTTGCTGCTTTGAAAACTCATAAATAGAGTAACTCTAAACATGGTGAAAATTGCTTCTCTCTTGTTTTTCTTCTGTGTATTTTTGATCTTCAAGTTACTGTGAATTGGGTACATCTCTTATTCATTCATTCATTCATTCATTACCTAATTACTAATCAACTGAGCACTGCAACTGCTAAAAATTAGGATAAAAGTTAAGATTACTCCTGTGCAGTCATTATCACACAGATCCACAAGCAAGTCCCTCTATAGGGAACGATAAAACTTGTACTGCTTTAAGTGAGATGGGTAGTTATCCAACAAGCACAAAGAGGATGTTGGGAATATTTGCAGTTCATTCCCCTGAAGAAGTCTAGCCTGGTCTTCTGCGTGGGCTGCAGGACATGAGAAGCATTGTCAGCACCATCTCTGCAGAGACCAAGATGCCACTGGAGAACTCCTCCCATCTCAAGCAGATGTCATAAAATTTAAGCATTTCTCTGTACTGTGAAGATTACCAAAGTGTTTAAAATGTTTAAAAAGAAAAAAACTAACATTATTCCCAGATTATTTTCCTAAGAACTCTTCTTTCTAATGTGCTTGAACAGGGTTAGAATAGCAGATATTAATAGAAAAAGTTATTTTTGTCTTATTATAACTGTACATAGTGGTAAACAAAGGAGATATGAAATAATGCAAATTAGTTTTGCTCATATCAGAAATATCTTCATCCAAGATCACCTCCTTACCTAAAAGTTCATTATATCTGAAAACTAATTTTTAACATACAGTTTTGGGTTTTTCTAATTTTTTTCAGATATCATGTTTTGCCATGTAAACCTCATTTTTTTTATACTTTATAAATTAACTATTGTTATTTCCAATAAAAACAAACCAATCTCTCTAACACACACAAGAAAAAACAATTTCAGTATACGGGATCACTCTGCATTCCCTCAGAAAGACACAATGGGAAAGTAGCACTCCTGACTGCTGTTCACAGAAACCTTTTTTCCCAAGTCCAGAAAGTGGCTGAATCACAACATCTGAGCAGGATGTCAGCATTTTTTCTTGTATATGTAAATTGAGTAAGCAGTAATCTCAACATTGACTGAGGATTAAGTAGATGGTGAGAAAATGGAGATTCCCTTGTACCCAGCAGTCCTTATAACTGCTAATTTACTACATGATGCTAATTAAATGAGGCTGGCTTCATAATGGAAATATATGGTGCCTGAGTAGAAAAGCTGTTAACATAATTATATCTGTTACACAGGGGGTGTAGCAGATTGCAATTATTAAAGACTGAGTTTAAGGCTACCTTAAATTCAATGTGTACTCTGATGTTAGGACTGACTTTTATACTCCTTCACTTCCCAAATAACACTCCAACTTGGCATTAAATATTTTTTTTTTCAATTTCAAACACATGCTTTATAAAAACTAACTTAGTTCCCCAAGCACTCAGTTTTCAAATGCAGTTCATTTTTTAACAGTTAAGGCAATTGCAGATGTATCCCTGGGCATCTTGTCAAAACATTAGCACAGCCCTCCTTTAAGTGACTGGTTATGTAAAAGCCCCATCTTAAGACAAGCACAGAAAGAGTGAACAAAAACCCAGCTGCAGCCTGTACCAATGACTGCCTTATCTGTCACTCCCTTGTCGCTTTCTCAGGGGTACATGTCAGAGCATCTGTGGAGTTTTCTTAAAGTGAAAGATTTTCTAAAGCAAGTCTGCATTACCTAACTTTATGAGAGGTTCACATTACATTAGGGGTTTACTCTACATCTGTCTTCAACACTGATGATGGACCAAGGGAGTCTCAGTGCCCTGAGCTGAAGGACCATGACTGAGAGAATGATCATCTCCCACTCGACCCTGAAATTGTGTGGGATATGGTGCTCCAGCTGGATTTCTACAAATCCATGGGATCTGATGAGATTCATCCAAGAATCCTCATGGAGCTAGCTTCTCTCAATGATTTTTGAGCAACCTTGGGAACACAGAGAAGTCCCAGCTGACTGGAAACTAGTAAACATTGTCCTGGTTTTCAAGAAGGGAAAGAAGGAGGACCCTGGAAACTGCAGGCCTGTCAGTCATACTTCAGTGCCTGGCAAAATCATGGAAAAAATTAGATTTTGGGCAGTATTGCAGAACAACTCGAAGACAACACAGTCGTTAGTTCCCTTGCTTTCACGAGGAGAAAGTCCTGCTGGTTGAACCTGATTTCCTTTTACAACAGGGTAAGTCAGCTAGCTGATCAAGGAAAGCCAGTTGATATAACCATTCTGGACTTCAGTAAAGCTTTCGACACTGTCTTTCCCAGGACCCTTCTGGACAAAATGTCCATCACACATCTGGGTAACAGTGTTACAGGATGGGTGAGCAACTGACTCTAGTGGGGTTCCACAAAGGCTCCGTTTTTAGCCCAGTTCTCCTCAACATCTTCATAAATGACCTGGATGCAGGACTTAAAGGAATACTAAGTGTAGTGAAGGCACTAAACTGGCAAGAGTTGTGGACTCCCTCAAGGACAGAGAGGCCCTGCAGAGAGACCTCAACAAATCAGAGGGCTGGGCAATCACCGACTATATGGACTTTAATAAGGCATTCTCTCCTGGGATGGGGCAACCCTGGTGAGAGGGACCAACCTGATATTTATTTATGCCTCAACATATGTTACACGTGAGGTGAAAAATTACACTAGGGGTTGTACGAGCGATGGAGGGGAGCCCTGTCCTCGGGAGACTTTGCCTGGCAGCCGACCAGGGCAGAGAATCTTCCACGACTGGGCTGCGAGCAGCCCC
>VZRS01008071.1:174591-257016 GCA_013398055.1 Ifrita kowaldi
TTTTTTTTTTCAATTTCAAACACATGCTTTATAAAAACTAACTTAGTTCCCCAAGCACTCAGTTTTCAAATGCAGTTCATTTTTTAACAGTTAAGGCAATTGCAGATGTATCCCTGGGCATCTTGTCAAAACATTAGCACAGCCCTCCTTTAAGTGACTGGTTATGTAAAAGCCCCATCTTAAGACAAGCACAGAAAGAGTGAACAAAAACCCAGCTGCAGCCTGTACCAATGACTGCCTTATCTGTCACTCCCTTGTCGCTTTCTCAGGGGTACATGTCAGAGCATCTGTGGAGTTTTCTTAAAGTGAAAGATTTTCTAAAGCAAGTCTGCATTACCTAACTTTATGAGAGGTTCACATTACATTAGGGGTTTACTCTACATCTGTCTTCAACACTGATGATGGACCAAGGGAGTCTCAGTGCCCTGAGCTGAAGGACCATGACTGAGAGAATGATCATCTCCCACTCGACCCTGAAATTGTGTGGGATATGGTGCTCCAGCTGGATTTCTACAAATCCATGGGATCTGATGAGATTCATCCAAGAATCCTCATGGAGCTAGCTTCTCTCAATGATTTTTGAGCAACCTTGGGAACACAGAGAAGTCCCAGCTGACTGGAAACTAGTAAACATTGTCCTGGTTTTCAAGAAGGGAAAGAAGGAGGACCCTGGAAACTGCAGGCCTGTCAGTCATACTTCAGTGCCTGGCAAAATCATGGAAAAAATTAGATTTTGGGCAGTATTGCAGAACAACTCGAAGACAACACAGTCGTTAGTTCCCTTGCTTTCACGAGGAGAAAGTCCTGCTGGTTGAACCTGATTTCCTTTTACAACAGGGTAAGTCAGCTAGCTGATCAAGGAAAGCCAGTTGATATAACCATTCTGGACTTCAGTAAAGCTTTCGACACTGTCTTTCCCAGGACCCTTCTGGACAAAATGTCCATCACACATCTGGGTAACAGTGTTACAGGATGGGTGAGCAACTGACTCTAGTGGGGTTCCACAAAGGCTCCGTTTTTAGCCCAGTTCTCCTCAACATCTTCATAAATGACCTGGATGCAGGACTTAAAGGAATACTAAGTGTAGTGAAGGCACTAAACTGGCAAGAGTTGTGGACTCCCTCAAGGACAGAGAGGCCCTGCAGAGAGACCTCAACAAATCAGAGGGCTGGGCAATCACCGACTATATGGACTTTAATAAGGCATTCTCTCCTGGGATGGGGCAACCCTGGTGAGAGGGACCAACCTGATATTTATTTATGCCTCAACATATGTTACACGTGAGGTGAAAAATTACACTAGGGGTTGTACGAGCGATGGAGGGGAGCCCTGTCCTCGGGAGACTTTGCCTGGCAGCCGACCAGGGCAGAGAATCTTCCACGACTGGGCTGCGAGCAGCCCCAACCTACCGGTGAGGCAGACACCTGGATGCCCGGGAAAAAATGCCCGGGAAATCGGGCTACGGGAGGAGCCGTAGCACATAAACGCAGTGAGCTGCGACACAACCGCGGGCCATTTTTCTTTGGGTTTCATGGAGGGAGAGGGGACTCGGCTGGCAGGTCAGCCTGGCCCCCCTCCCCCCCTCGCCTTTTTCTCTCTGCGGTCCTGCTTCCCTGTCCGCACCTGTCCTACCCTGCTTCTCCGCTTCCCCGGGGCAGCCCTTCCCTGCGACAACCCAGTGCTCCGGTGTTTCCTCGAAGGAGCAGTCGCTGCCTGCACCCAGCCTGCAGCCGCTGCCACCGCCGCCGTGTTTCCCGTGTTGCCCGCAGCACCAGGCCGCAGCCATCGTTGGCCGACGTTGGAGACACGCTGCCACGGTCACTTGGAAATCGCGCCCGCCTGGTCACAAGAGCTGCGCAGGCTCATCGCTGCTTGCAGCATACGCACTCTGTCTGCCAAATTGACGCTTACAGGGCGCCCGAGGTACAGCAGTAATGAAGCAGTAGTGATCTGTCCCTTTCTTCTGTTTCTCTCTCTGTCTCTCTTTCTCCCTCCCTGCTCTCTTTTCTATCCCCCTTCGGTAGGAACACTTACCCTTCTTTATCAAACGGTTCTCAGATATAATATTGTCAAGTTTGCACTTAATTTTTGTCTGAAAAATCTCAAAAATAATCCTCCCTTATTCCCTTTTTTACAGTGGGATGGGACACCTGGTGGTGTGCATAGACTGGGGAATGAGATGCTGGGAAGCAGAGCTGTAGAAAGGGATCTGAGGGTCGAAAGGGATCGATGGCAAGTTCAATATGAGTCAGCAGTGCCCTGGCAGCCAGGAGGGCCAGCTGTGTCCTGGGGGGCATCAGGCCCAGCATCGCCAGCTGGGCAAGGGAGGGGATTGTCCAGCTCTGCTCTGCACTGGGGTGGCCTCACCTCACATGCTGGGGGCAGTTTTGGGTGCTACAATACAAAGAATATGTTAAAATATCAAAGAGTGACCAAAGGAGGCCACAAGGATGGTGAAGGGCCTGGAGGGGTAGCCAAATGAAGAGCAGCTGAGGTCACTTGGTCTGTTCAGCTTGGAGAAGAGTAGACTGAGGGGAAACCTCATTGGGGTCTTCAATATTCTCATGAGGGGAAGAGGAGGGGTAGGCACTGGTCTCTTCACTCTTGTGACCAGTGATAGGACCCAAGAAAATGGTATGAGGCTGAGTCAGGGGAGGTTTAGGTTAGATATTAGGAGGAAGTTTTCCACACAGAGTGTGTTTGGGCACTGGAACAGGCTCCCCAGGGCAGCACTAAGATTGTCTGAGTTCAAGAAGTGTTTGGACAACACTCTCAGGCACATGGCGGGATTCTTGGGGTGCTCTGTGCAGGGCCAGTTGTTGGACTTCAGTAATCCTGATGGATTCCTTCCAGTTCAGGATATTCTATTGGTGCCTTAGCTTTTAACATTCATATTTTTCAAACCCTGTGCTGCCTAGTGTGTAACTCTGAAGTTTCTTGTGGCCTGTTAGCTGCTGTTCTCTCATGCTAGTTACACAAAACAAGCCACTCTAGGTTTGTTCTCCAAGGACACCTAGATTGTACCAGGCCCCAAAATATGCAAACTAAGGCCTCTGAAGAGGAGGGCAAACTTGGGGTAGTTACATCATTAACTAGGGTTGTAATTGGAGAATTGATCCTGGTATGCAGATGAACCAAACTTACAAAAGTGTGAAGAACTTGTGACCGAGGGTCCATCTTGGATGTAGCCTTTTGACTGCCCAGGGTGTACCTTTGAAGGCCCTTCAAATAAATACCTACATCTACTCCCTTATTCTTGTCTAGTCTCTGTTTTTAGGTGGCCATCTCAAGCATCACTATGATTATCGTATTTCCCAGAATCCTCAGATTCGAAAAGTATAAAATATTCCGTTTTCTATGATCAGGGGACTCTTAAAAATACAATTAGATATAGCAATACATTATTGTAAAAGCAAATATATCAGTGTTTCAAATTTAATTCAGTACCTCAAGACAAAATAATTCAAGGATAATGTTCACTGTGGAGGAATAGTCAGGCTTTAAAAATCTTTTGTGGATGATTAAAAAAAGTGAAGGGATGCCAAGGCATTTCACAACCACAAAAGCTGTTTATTGGGAGTGTTTTTCAGCACCATGAACACAATGATGATCAGACAAAGAGAAAGAAAAGAAAAACACACAGCAAACCTCAATGTCAATAAACCGAAAGATATCAATGGGTAACATTTCTTTTTCTACTTCTGAGCACGTAAAACTTCTGTTCTGTCGGCTGCTGCAAGTTTGTTTTGAGGGGTAACAACCCCTAGCCTTTCCTTAGAGAACATGCAGTTGGAAACCTCTTTTTCAGTCCATAATATATGAACTGCATTTACTTTCAGCCAGCTGTCCTTCCATTTCCAGGACTAGACATGCAGGAAACCCACAGAAATACCGCAAACGGCCATAGAAGGAAGATACGAATGAATACTAAGTAGCTTCACAGCAGTGTAGTTTCCTGTTTCTTTTTATCTTAATAAATATCTGAACAAACAAACAAAATATCTGAATGTCTTAGGAAATCTTCAGCATGATACAAAGACTTGTTTCTTCAATATTTTTTTGAAAATTTCTTTCCCTTTGCTTGCTGTTCTTTAATTTCTTTTTCTTCTCCTGCATTTGAGATTTTCGCTTGCTCCTTTTACATCCACCTTCTTTCCCCTTCTGTCTATTGTCTTAGCCTTCCCAGTCTCCATTTTTTCTCAAAGTCATGGCCTCTCATTTTCTTTGCTCAGTTCCTTATTCCAGTTTCCTGAATTCCCACATAGATCTTGCACACAAGAAGTGTTTTGCCACAGGTCTGAAAAAAAAAGGGGCGTTTGCCACCACCGGTATGTTATGTCTCCCCAGTATATATTCATTTTTTCCTAACTCAGAATGGGAACGGACATGAGAGAAGAGGAATGAAAGTCTAAGCAGCTCAGGAGTGAGAAGGAACCAGCAGCCTGTGACTTCTCCTAACAAGGAGGAAATCATTGCTTACTCAAGAACAACTTGCCAAGACTAGTTTTGAGCTGCTCCTCTCTCAGTCCTCAAAGGCTGTCAGACCAAGGTTACTTAAAAGAACTAGCCAACTAAAACAGACACATGAGGGAAGGCCTTAAAACCTTATAAGAATAAACATGAAAAAAACTGTATGTGTATGAATTTGTGCAATCCAATCAAAATATCGGGCTCACTTTGCAGCCAATCCACTTTGTTGAAGTGTCTAATCTGTTTAGCCACACTACATTGCTGGTGTGTCACTCAGATTAAGAGAAAGCAAGCATTTGTCCTGAGATTGATCATGCCTGGATCAACATCTAAGCTTTAAATAAGGTCCCCCAGTGCATCTGAATATCAATTCTTAAGACTTTTGGACTTAAGGTTTTGGACTACATCCCTAATTTTGCTATAATGAAGTGATACAGTTTAGAGAGGACTCTTTCTCTACTAGAAACAAAGCAATAGGGTGTTTTGCTGTTTGACCATGAGCTGGAGAAGTCTGAGTTGTGAAGGTTACTGGAAGACAATGCTATAGAAATCCACAGATGGTGAAATCCTGAGAAATGTGTAAGCATTAAAAAAAAAAAGTTCCTGAATGATGGACTCATACATGTGAACTGGGTTTGCATGGCCAGGTTTTGGTAGTGGGGGGCTAGAGGGGTAAATCCTGTGAGAAGCTGTAAGATACTTTCATCTTGTCCAACACATTGAATGCCAGCCAGTTTCAGGAGAGATGTGCTGCCGGCCAAGGCTGGGCCAATCAGAAATGACAGCAACATCTCTGTGATAGCATATTTAAGAAGCAAAAAAGATTAATGTGCAGAAGTAATTGTGTTCAGAAAAGAGTGGGTAGAGAATACATAAGAGGAACAACTCTGCAGACACCAAGGTGGTGGAGAAGGAGCAGCAAGGGTGCTCCAGGAGCCTGAGCTGAGATTGCTCTGCAGCCCGTGGTGCAGACCATGGTGAGGCAACTGTGCCCCTGCAGCCCATGGAGGTCACTGGGGAATGCAGAGATCCACCTGCAGCCTATGGAGGGGCCCCACACCAGAGCAGGTGGACGCCTGAAAAGAAAGCTCTGAACCCATGAAAAGTCCATGCTGGAACAGGCCAGGGACCTCCCAACCCATGGAGAGAGGAGCCCACACTGGAGGAGGCTTCCTGCTAGGACTTGTGACCTTGTGGGGTGCTAAGCTGGAGCAGGCTGTTCTTGAAGGACTGCACCCCATGGAAAGGGACCCATATTGCAGCAATTTGTGGAGAACTATTGCTCGTCGGATAGACTCATGCTAGCAGGGCAAGGACTCCTCTCCCTGAGCAGTGGCGGAAACCACATGTGATGAACAGACCGTAACCCCCATTCCCATCTCCCTGCATCTCTGGGAAGGAGGGAGGGGTGGGGGGGAAGGTATTTTTAAAATTTATTTTGCTTCTCATTATCTTGCTCTGATTTTATTAGCAATAAATTCAATTAATATCCCCAAATTCAGTCTACTTTGCCTGTGATTGCACTTGGTGAGTGATCTCTCCCTGTCCTTATCTCCACTCATGAACCTTGAGTTATATTTTCTCTCCCTTGCCTGCTTGTGGTGGGGGAGTGATTGAGCTGTTTTTTATGGCTATCTGGCAACCAGCCATGGTCAACCTGCTATAACATCTCAATCCTCAGTATTGTGTAACGTGTTTGTGACAGTTCACCTTGTCTTGTAACCATGAACAACTGTTTTCCCACCAACAAATGGTGTAACATAAAGGCCGGGTACACAAAAGAACTTCAAATCATTTATTATCTATCAGTATCTTAAAGTCATTTTGCTTTATTAACAAAAGCAGTGGAAATTGCAATACCAATGAAGTATTGGAAAAAACAAAGAGGACTTTATTAAATTTGTATAATTTTCCCTATGACAATCAGCTTAAATGTGCCTGATGGATTCTTCTGTTCTTATTGTTATGTCAGGTTTTTTAGTATAAATAATAACTATATAATTAAAATAAATGATTAGTATTTGTAGTAATTGTATCATGACCTCCTGGTGATTGGGCTATGGCCATCTAATTGCCTGTCAGTGTTCAGGGGCCCAGATCTGCAGATGTGCCTGAACATTACAGCTCAGGGGAAGAGCTTGTTCAACTACGAGACAGTTCGGTTTCATACACTTTAATTTATAATAAATATTAGTTAGCTACAATTTCTAGGGGGTGCAGAAAAAGTCAATCTGCAATACAGCATGTGGCAACGAGCAAAAGTATTCCCTGTGTTGCCTTAACTTTCCACACCTAACCCTTCTCAGCACATGCATTCTGGGTTTAGGACCAAAATTTACACCAAGCAGGACTCAAAACATTGAAAGTCTTCCTTGATTTTCCTGCAGCAGGGAAATATTTTCTCCAGTTTAGTACAACACTGAGAAAACTAAGAGCACTCAAAAATTCATCAACCACTTACGACAGCTAAGGAGAGAAAATTTAAAGTTTACAACAGCTACAATTATATAAAAACAGTCTGGAAATTCTTAGAAGATCTTAGAATTCTTCCTTCTTTTGAATATGAATTTTTTTGAATATTTTTAGCTTTTTTAATGCCTACAATGATTTTTTAAATCATTATGCAAGCTTTCTAATGTGAAACCTGCACATTTTTAAAACAGTTATAATATTTAAGTGCTCTAAAATGTTACTGCTTCAAAAGTATTTGTGCACTGTACAAAACAATCCTACAAAACAAAGAGAGTAAGCAAGGATTTTCTCACAGACCAACAGGATCAATTCTTTACGAATAGTTCATTACTGGTAGAGATAAGAAGTACCTCAGAGGTCTTGGGTATTAACAGATTTCCTGAAAGTGGGTAAAAAGTTTCCAGGTAGCTGCCTATGTAAGTAACTCAGCAGAACTTCCAGTTAAACAAGAGAAACTTTTCCCTCTAAGACGGACAAAGAGACTGTCAGATCCACAGGGAAAGTCACAGGGTGTCTGGAATATCATCAGCTCACAAAATACGCTGGTATTAACATCATCAGGCCTGCTCCTTCACCCTGCCCCAAATTGCTACACAGGGGATATAAAAATAGCATCCTTCTAAAAGCATATTAACAGGGTGATATGCCTGGCTCACAACAATGGCAGTGCTAGTAAAATTGATGAGAAGCCTGAATTCTTCTGCCTTCTACTGGTGCACACCTGGCATACTGATTGCCTTTTCCTAACCCTCAGTGGACTTACCTGTTCCCTGTTCTCCTTCTCAAGGATCCTGACACCATCAGAGAATGTTGCTTATCTAGATGATTTGCTCCTTCAGTGAGTGAAACAGGGAAAAAAACCAGTAGAGCCTTCAGTCTGAAGGGAGTTTGAGTGTCCAAAGGGCATTACATTCTGCAGATGGTATTTGATAGATAGATTGTAGAAGATTTTATCAAGAGACTCATTTTTCCTACAGTAAACAGTATCAGGCTCAGCTTGGTTAATGTGCAACGCAAATGTTCAGTCCAAATCCCAGAGGAACGAAGACATGATGATTCTAAGACACTCTTCCATTCTACTGATCTCCTGTTTGACTGGTTTCCAAGGGGAAGGCATGCTCTAAGTTCTTTTTCAGAACTGTTACAGTGATAACAGTGGTCCTCCTACATCATCTGTACACCCTAAAGACATTGACCTCTTAAAAACCACCCTTGTTTATCTCAGATAATTTCCTCTTTCCAGTAGTGGCAAAACCATAGAACAAAACCAGTCTCAGACATCATGAAGTGGAAAAGAGCTGTTATTTCTGTTTGTAGTTTGTACTCGTGGAATAAGTCAGGCATAGTGATTTTCCAAGATATGGGCATAGATCTAGTATTGATACCCAACTGNTTAAAGGAAAAAGCTCAATTAAATGTTTTAAAAGAAAAAAAAAAAAACTCTGTTTAGATGCTTGAGAAGAACTCTGTGTTTCAACAGCAGGTGAAATTTATTAGTGAAAAACTAACAAATTTTTAATGGAACTTCTTTTTTTATAGTATTTTCATGTCTAGTCATTATAATTGACAGTGAATGTACATCACACTCACTGATTAACTCAAGAATGGCATTTTTTTCTCATTACAAATACTTATTTTAAAATAATTGGAGTATTTATTCAAGAAACTTCTCAACATTCTTAAAAGTATTACAAACTTTTTGGTCTTTCATTCCTGTGCAATAATTTTCAAAAACATATTGCTCAGATAGTATATATGAGGACACTAAACTGTGAAGATCAAGAAAAGCTAATCAATACTGAGTTAATAACAGCTTATACCATTTCCCTTGGGGTTTTCTGAGAAAGTATTGGTTTGGTGTTTCAGTATTTCAGGTGGTCCTCTAAACCTAGATTACCCATATCAGTTCTATTCTGTACTATTTACACTTACACTGTCCTAAGTAGTCTCAGGTAAGGGAATGTTTACCACAAGATTCTTACAACAGGAAAGCAGCTTCTGGTCTGATTGCCCAGGTCTATTACTGTCTTCTATCCTATTACATTATTATAAATCTTCAGAAGTTAGTGGATCAAGAAGAATAAAGCACAAGCCTCCTGATTTTTGCATTCAGAAAAATCACAAATTAAACAATACACATTGGCAAACTCTCCATCTTTTCTGTTCTAAATGAATGATTTTATATGTCCTCTGCACATATAACAGATATAAAGACTTATGCCTGTACACAGAGAGATTATGGATCTCCTGTCTCTTAAGTTGTTAATGCATTCTTCTAGGGGGAAAACAAAATAAAACAAAACAATACCAAACCGAACCAAACCAAAACCAAACAAAACAAAATAAAACCAAACGAAACCAAAACCAAACAAGCAACAGAAGAGAGCACACCTTTCCTTAACAAAGCATCTAAATAAGAGGGGAAAAAAAAAAATCTAGCTCTGCATCAGACGCTCTTTGGTGTCTCATGTTAGCACTAAACTTCACATGGAGAACTTTTATTTTTTTTATAAAAAAAATTCTTATACAAAGTGTGCTCTGGGGAATGAGTAATAGGCACTAAACATGAACATACTAAGGGCCAAATTTTCAGTGTCTCAAAATTCCATTCAAGGACTGTGTACACACTGTCTTTTGCATTCTCAGAACTAATGTCTGGATAAGAACATTGGGTATTCATGCATGATACTATCAATATTTGCACAAAACTGCCCATCTGTGCATGCGAAGGTACTTTGGGGTTCATTTGTGTACTGGGGTATTTACTCGAACCCAAATACTCTGTTGTAATATATTAATTTTTTTAATCCTACCCTTCACTGCAGAGTCAAAAGGAGTCTGCCTCACTTTTTCAGAGCCCGCCTAATTTGCCATCCTCCTACAGGGGTAAGAAACATATACCACAGCTAAAGCAAATAAACATTCTTCCCTCTTCTTTGGAGACAACTGGGACAGCAATGTCATTTGCAGATATGTACCCAGAAAGAGACAGTTCCTCATCCTGGCAGGCATTTATACTTAATTTAAAACTCAGATAGGATTACAGTGTCTGTTTCTGGGAGAAGACATCTATGGCACACAGTGCTTTTCATGGCTCAAACTTTAGCCTTCAAAACATCTTGTGTGAATAGCTGAGCATGGGGCTAATGGCTAGGAATCCTTTTTTGACTTGCTAACAACCAATTAATCTGTCATCTCCATGTACAATATTCCACTGACCTAACTGCCTTAGCCAGCCGTCCTGCAAATGTTGGGTTTGGTACTGAAGTCCTTTTAAAGTTCATCATGTATGTGAAGTAACATTATTTGTGCTAATGAAGTTTCACATTGTCTAAATACTGCAACAGGCAATTTTTCTCCTAACTATATCGCATTTTATTATCATCTTCTCTGTTCTTATCTATTGAAAGGATAGAGGCAGTCAGAAATTTCAAATTCATTAAAGTACCACACATTCATATGATGAATATATTGTTTTTAAAATAGTATGTGCTTACTTCAGTTTCAACTGGGAGATATTTTAATTCTGTATGGTCAAAGATAAAAAAAGGATAAAAAAAGAAACAAAACCACAGAAGGAATCTTGCTGCTGCAAAAGTAGACAAAAATATTTGCCTTTTAGTCATACATAAAGGTAAAAAAATATTTAAACATACTGTGTCTTCTAAAGTTCAGCTATGTCACTTCAAGACACCTCTGCCAAAATCTTATTTTTGCATCATAACTGCTTTCCATGGTTTTGACCTCAGCTGAAACTTTCCCTTGTAACTTTTGGTGTATTAAGTCAGATTCAGTCTATGTGAGCTAATATTCAAATAAAAACTGCAAGATAAAAGTATCACTTCCATGTTATAAATCATGTTTTTTCCACACTGCAGGAATCTTTGGACACCGTCTCAGTGACTATTTCAATGCATGTTATATCATTATGTCACCGGCAGGTACTGAGCACATCCTTGTTTGAAGCCACACTGTCTTAATTATATCACAGACTCAAATGTTTCATGCTCCTTTGCAGACAGTGTTACTGGGGCTGTAATTGGACTGCAGGCACAGAGCTGAGACCCGATAGAGGATCCTCTTTGGGTGCTGCCTAGGATGTTCTGTTACACCATACGAATACTCTTTTCATGGTCTGTTTATTTTAGCCTTTTCTGAACAAGTAAGTGGAAAGAAAACACATCTTCGGGTTCAATTTCAATCTCAGATTAACTCAGTACAAATTTTCACAAATGCAAGCATATTAGGTTATTAAATACTTTTGACATAGTTTGTATTTTGTCAAAATTCAATCAGATGAACAGTGCATGCTTTGAAAGGTTTCAAAAGCAGTCTCATATATATGCAAGTGCAGGACGCTAGCTTCTACATTTTTTTAAGGTGCTTTGTGCATAATTTTTTTCCCCCAAATAGCCTTTTAATTTCTTTAGTATTGTATTATGTGTACCTTGTTTTCCTACAGTTGCTATAGAAACTGTATGTTACTGAATATCAGACAACAGCTGGTAAACAGAATACAAAGAACACAAACTGGCACTCTCTTCAGCTAGGTATTGGATATATTTGGGCTTTTACAAAGTATAGTTTGTGAAAAATAAATCTAATCCTGTATGAAAGCTCTTAATGCTCATATCTGTTTTATCCACAAGTTCCTTTGCTGTCAACTATATAGCATTGTCCTCTAGAAGAGAACTTAATGAAACAAATAAGAATGCATACTACTTGAAAGGATACTGCACAGGACGTTCACAGAAGTGGATTAACGACAAGGGAAGAAAACCTGCACTCGTATTTTTTAAATCCAACCGAGCAGACATTGTATAATACTGAAATTACTTTCTTTCTTTCTCACTCTCTCTCTCAACCATTAGATTTTCCTATATCCTGCTCATCCGTCCTATAGCCCATCTTATATAAACTCATGAAAGAAATTATGGCAAGCTACTTGCATACAATTTGTAAAACTGGCAGGACTACATTATGGATAGTGTAAGTATTTTCGTGTCCATGAAACTTCCTAGCTAGGGGGAAAACACCTTAAATAACCACCTCAACACCCTTGTCATGTAATCCCCTGTCATAAGATTCAATGTCGCTTTTTTAAATGTAAATGTTCTTGTTTAAATAATGTATAATAAGATGCTGAAGTCAACAATACCTACAACAGTACCAATGTGTTGTGTTCCCTACAAAATTACTAGTCATTGTACTACATTACTAAAGGAGAATAATTTTGGTTAAAAGCTAAGAAGGTTTCAAAAATGTGGTTTAGGCCATTGACAAGACGGCAGTCACTACAATGAAGCACTGCTAACTCTGTTTCTAGAGCCATGAATACAAAACATCCAACTGGAAGATATCTCGTGTTGATATGTTACTGTCTGATCCCCTTTAGCTTTCTCTGACCTGCTCGTTTACCATTTCTCCAATCCTATCATCAGCTGGGCGCACTGCAGACCAACTTGAGATTTCTCTGCCTCTTCTTCATGCCGACATGGCATGAGCTGGCTCTTATTCAGATGTTTGAATGTGGTGGTCCCCAAAGGCAAGAGGTTTGCCAGTGGGAGAGAAATAAAATTCAATGTCTTTTCTATTAATTCAGGGCAGCCTTGATCCCCTAAGCTTAGGGAAGCCCAAGGCTATGTCAATTTGTATGAAAGGCTCAATAAGCTTCCATGTACTTAGAGAATGCATCAAATAAAAAGTCCCTTTGAAAGAGGCTATACTCTCCATTTTTCTTCCTTCATCTGTAGGTGGAAGAAAAGAACAGAGAAGGAGCTTTGCTCAGGAATGAAGGCATTTTACTGGTCCTCTGTACTTTGTCTTGTTCTCCTGAAAGTACATGCACAATAGGGTGGCCAGTCCTTGGTATTTTTTCTATCGTTAGACAAATATGATTGAAATAAAACAAAACTGAACTCTACATACTGTTGCTGCCTCTAAATAAATGACATAATTGATATCTAAGAGTATGAGATTTGATTTTTACTAGTCTTTCATCTCTTTTTCTCCATATCTTCCTGTCTTTTTCTGACATCACAAAAAAAAAAAAAAGTTATGTATTCTCTTCCACTAATGAAGGAGAAAATGTCCTAACAAAATGTCTTTTTACATGAGGTTTGCTGTTACCAATCAGTAGATTTTCTTTCATTTTGTTTGATTTAGATATAAACCCCTTGTTTTGAAGAGGACTCATCATTCTCTGTTAGGCATAAAATGTTCTTTTTATGTATGGTTAGTGAAGAGTTTGGTTTTATTTTTCATATCTCACATAATTTTACACTCCCGTATACTAAGTATCTTCCTAATTTTCTCTTTTCTTTTGTGAAAATAGTTGTTCGTAATGAAACATAAGGTGACTGAAGACTGTGAAAGTAAATATACATAATATTTTTACATAGAAAGTGGTGCTTTTTAAATGGTAGAAATCAGCTCCAAGTTGCAGTGTTCACAGCAGAATAATTTTGTCATGGAATGCTCATTCCAGGTTCAAAATTAAAGAGCCAGAAGGAGAAAAGAAGGAAGGAAAGAATATATGAAGAGCACTGGCAGCAATAAACTTGCATTCTGTAGTGTTCAAATGCAGAAGTTGTCATGTACAAATAATAAGGTTACCGATCGCCCATGCATGAGTTTTAAACAATAAGCAAAGAAACAATAACAAGTCAGGAAGAAATATTGTCTTAGCATGGCATACATGTATTTAAAACATTGGCTTGCATATCTCTTATGACTATCTAACTGAGCACATGAAAGTATTTGTTGCTCAGAAATATCTGAGTTTCTGATAGAAATTTTAAGCTGAAGTCATTGAGGAATTGGGACATTTTTCATATAGAAATTCAGACCTAGTAAGTTTTCAAAATGAGTCAGAGATGCTTCTGGTTTACAAGGTTTTTGTGCTCTATGCTATTTTATTCATTTACTTCTACAGTTCTCCATTCTTAAATAAACAGTTACGTAATTGTGCTAAAATCTGAACTCTTCCTATTGAGCTAATGGTCCATGCTCCCTCTGCTCTTTGTATTTTAAAAAATTACTCTTTTGCTCTGCATTCTGACTTTATTTGAGAGGCACTATCAATTATTCTAAATTGATTATTGTCTAGTTTGGCTGATTGCGACATCTCATCTGATGTTATATGCCAATAACTTTTAAAAGTCTCCTCCATTAATATAGACTTAATGGGCAAGAGACAAGTGCAGACAGGATGTCTGAAGTTCTTTTATCACACAAAAACATTGATTAAGCTGGTTGAATTTGAATGCACTGAAATGAAGATTAATTTATCATAATAACAGCAGAATTTTCAACCTCAGGAAGCAGGGGTAGGAGTGAATTAAGAGGTAACCCAAATGGCTTTAGTAATAAAATTACCTTTTTTGCATTTTACAGCAGTTATTTACAGCTTTAGTCATTGTAATTTTCTACTGAAAGCACGCACAGGTAGTTCATCAGTAGTTCCATTTAGAAGAAAGGGAAGCAAATGCTTATATTTGGATGTCAACACACTGCTAAAATAAAGTCAAACTACTAAAAGCATAGTTTTAAAAGCAGGTACCTGGGCTGTCATCACAGAAGTGGAGCTGATTTTTTAATAAACCTTTGCTGACAACTTAATACAGATTCCTGCACAGCAGTGATAAAGATGAAAACAGGACCACAGTATCTTTATCCAGGTGATCAGAAGGGTCAGGAATATGAGTTTGCACATATCTAGTATTTCAGAAACTGTGATCTACATGACACCTTTTTAAGCATAGTTTTTGCAGTATATTCAGTACTCCTAATTTGTTTGCTGTCCCCAGCTGCAATAACTTGGATGACAATTAACCATTGGATTACATAAGTATAAATATTACAGATATATTAGTAGATTAGCATAAATTAGTAAATATATATAAAATATACATTAAATATCAGATATTAGGTATTTATAAAATACATACCATTAGATACATATATATTTATGCCATAATTGAATATCTATAACAATTAAAACTATGGTAGTTGTGTCTTCTTGTACTCTTTATTCCTTTTGCTCTAAAGAGAGGTCAAAATAAGGTGAAGAAGGAAAAGCATTATTATGCAATTTGAGAGCTTTTTTTACCACATAGCGTCATATGATCACAGAATTTCTCAAATTGAAAGAGACAGGTAAAGATCTTCTCCCTGCCTCTCAGAGAACTACCTGAAACTAAACCAGGAGCATAAATATGACCAGAAGCATTGACCAGATGCTGTTTGAACTCTGATGAGCTTGGTGCTGTGGGGAGCCTGTTCCAGTGCCCAACCACCCCCTCAGTAAAGAACCTCTTCCTAATACCCAGTCTGAACTTCCCCTGACAGCTACCTACCACTGATCACCAGTGAGAGGAATCAATACCCCTCCAGCCACTGCCACTCTTTGAGGAAGTTGCAGACCACTTATTTAGATGAGTCATCTCTCCCCAAGAGACCCTTCTACAAAAATACACCCGAACACACATACATACACACACAAAAAAAAGGTGTTCTGGTATTTCAGGGTTTTAATCCAGGGTGAATTCAGAGATTATGTTCTTACTACTTCACTCACTACTTCATTCACAAGACTGAACAAAAATGGAGCAGTGCCTTAATGGAACAGTGGGGGTCTTCAAACACAAAGAAGAGAAGGTGAAAGATAGACATGCAAACTGTTTAAATAGACATCCTCTTGGGAAATGGCACAAAAGTTTAATCTTGGGTCAAGCCAGTGCTGACCAAAATGAATAACCAGGACTCTCTAGCTGAAGTCAGTAACTCATGTCCTCCTCAGTGGGTCATTGCAGAAGGTTGCCTGTAACAAAAGCTCAGTAGCAGATCTAGAAGATAGACTGAAAAGGTCAGTATTTATGTTAATGCAGTGATCGTTACATGCCTTACACGCAGCACAAAGGAGCTGGAAGTGCCTGAGCTGATAGGGACAGCAGTCTTATAAAAGGCCTTGCAGTCTAATCTGTCACATAAAGATCAGAATGTTATCTTCTCAGAGCCTCACTTTCATACAAATTTGTCACTTGTGTAACACTGAGCTTTTCTGAGCTTAAATATTGTGAATTGTATCCTAAGGACATAAAATAAAGCTTTGCACACTTTTCCCTCCACTCACTGTACAAACAAACAAACAAAAAACAAAACCACAAACAAACAAAAAAACAAACAAAAAAAGAGGAATTCAATTCAGCTCTGGTTTACTGAACAAACATGTACATACACATATCTTAAACTGAAATGCCCTTTGATGCAGAACATCATCCACTGCAGCCTGAATGGGTTCTATTGCAGACATCAAGCAGTAGATCCTTTACCGTAATAAGCACCCACTTCAAAACCTTCTTGGGAAAACATTATTATGCAGAGTCACAGGTCATTATTATGCAAACACTACCTCAGGGGTAGTGAACAAAACAGAAAACAGGACCTTGATATCATTTTATGTGCCATAGTTTCATACTTCTTCACATGCCCTGGAACTCTCTACAATGCAGAGGAATAAGCATTGAAATCCCTGCCTTCAATGCAACCTAATTTAGACCCTTTTAAAGCAATGAGTGTAGATTCACCATCAGGGCAGCGGGGACAGTTTTGGAGCTCTGCACAGTGTAATTCGAACTGCCTCCCAGTAGAATGCATACCACCATTAATAACAGCTCCACTGCCCTGACACTGCTCAGGCATTGCACAATTCAGTTGTATTTCAGAACGGCAAACAACTGTATATATCAGCTGACGACATTTCCTTTTCATTATTATATTACACTTCATTGAAAAACTCTGAGCCATCTAAAATGAAATATTAATTTCCCATCTCATTTCCCAAATCTCAGGGACAGTATGGCCCTGAAGTTTAAGGATTATAGTGATTCGACTTATGAATAAAAATAAGATGGAATTTTGCATAAGGCATTGTTTCCTAATGCACTTACTTTGTCACCTTTGTCATCTATACTGAATGCAATGACAAATATGGAGTTGTGTGTCTATTTATCCCTTATTTAAATAGACAGAGTACTTATGCAGGGCAGGTCAAAAAAGTCAGTGTTGGACCCTGCAGAGAAATACTTTATGTATGCAAATAGATCTGCATAGTATTTACAGCAGTACACCAGATACTACTCTGACAATTCTTTATATGTTTTCTAAACTGGCACTACTCCCTTGGCTTCAGAGAAATTACTCCTTATTTATCTGCGTGTGAGTGATACCAGAATCAGATCTACTCTGTTCCTTTAGATATTAAACTACTTTTAGTCCTCCAGTTAATCTATGGAGTGAGTGGTTCAGTTTTACAGTTTCCCCAAATAATGAAGGGAGAATTTTATGCAGTTATTGAGCTTTCCCTGAAAAGCTTTCATCAGGTGACTTGGGAATCCAGAGTTAAAGAGCTAGAAATTGCACCTGCATTGGTTTTTATAGTCTTCCTAGTTTTCAACGGAAAACATTTACCTGGAAATAATTTACATGCTTGTCTCAATTTCTGTGAAGGGACCATCTATTTCCCCAGTACCTTTGTGAGGATTATCTAGCACACTATCAGAAGTAAAACCCACATAAAAAAACCCCTGACATTTACTGGACCTCATTATTAAAGTGATCATAACATCTGTTCATCCTAAATCTTTCTTTTTGCCTCTTCCTCATATGCTGGTAAAATTAAGATAGGGTTTGTACTCCTCTCTGAGGTAACCGAGTACCAAATCTCTGAAGAATGAAACCCTCAGGTTAATTCTAGAAATATTAACCAGCAGCAGGCAACTTAGCCCTAGAGTTTTATAGGTTAAAAACAACCTCCAACTAGAAACTAACAAGCTTCTAGCGCAGCACACACACTGATTGATTACAATTAACATGGAACTGCACTGAAAAGTGGATATCCCTACTCTGAAACAGCTTCAATTTCCAGATGGTCTTATTAAGATGTAGCCTCGAGTATTGCTAATTACATGACTGTAGTCTTTGGACCCAAACCTCAGATGGCACAGTCTCATAGCTAGGATATTGCTCTTTATATTTAAATAGTATTTAAACGAGGACAAATTTTACAAATTCTGTTCTTCCTTAAAGGAATGTTAACTTTTGAAGTTGTTTCTGCTTGCTACTGACTCGTATGGGAAAAAGCATGGTGTCAGAATCTCTCAGACAATTCTTCCTGAAATGCTTTTGTATGCACAGAGATGTAAAGAGCAAACACAGTTCAAATACTATGTACTTAAATTCACCCACTGTTATATCACGTTCGGTTCTTACACAATGCCATAAAAAGTAGCACTGGATTCATCACTGAGAGGACTCTGTATTTCATATCTCTCACAATAAAAGGTTTTACCTGTGTGTCTTCTAGCTGTTTGGGGTTTTTTTTGTTACTGCCTCAGAGTCTAGAACATCCACAGAAACATTGTTTGATGGAATTATCAGCATGAAGTTGGTTGCGGGGGGTGGGGGGTGGAAGGATTGTAATAACCTCATTTCTGGGGATTGTCCCATCATCTAAACACATAAAATGAGTATAGGGAATCTGAAATTGAGAACACCGAAAGACCTCTGCAGACATCTGCAGGAGGACCTGGTCAGCCACAGGTGCTGCAGGTGACTCTGGCAGCCATCTTTAGCAACAGATACAATGAAGAGGTACCTGTAACAACTCACCAGAGCTCATTAGGTATTTCAGAGCTAACAAAGGAATAAAGGAAGCTGAGAAATATTCTCATATGTGTAAGTACAGTCCTACTAAAGGTTCTTGTAGTTCAGTTTTCTTGTTAATCACTGTCATGTTATCTACAGTTTCAAACAGTCTTTTATAATCTTTCTGATCTGTAAGAAAAAATAAGTAATCTAAGAACTGTCCCATTTCTTTGTGGTCACTGGGTATTCAGCTGCTCTTGCAATACCCTGCACCACAGCTCATTTTTCTAGGATATGCACAAAGCTTCTCAGGAGCTGGTAGTGGAGGAGAAAAAGTATCTTAAATGGACAAGCCTTAACCAAGTACAGCTCCAGGTACTGTGGAGAAATTGCCTAAACCCTCAGGGTTTATGCAAGAGATTTCTAAGCATACTCTTGGCAAGCACGACATACACGAAACCACATAGGTCACACTGAATTTTGTGGTTTCTTATCATACACAGAACAATGACCCAGTACTTATGCTTTTCAAAGCCTAACTTCAGTAATCTTGAATATTTCTTTCCTGTTTTAAATAGAACAGTATGGCTTACAGTCATACCAGAGAATTCATAGCCAAATCTGCCCTAAATCCCAGCAGCCAGGCAGTTTGCTTCTCCCTGTCTGTACTCCCCTGGAGGATTGCAATTTCTGTATTACCATTTTCATTGATGGTTCCAGCTCTAATGAGCAGGATGACTCATCCAGTGTTTAAGTTACTACAGTATCAAGTTTTAGGACAGAGAAGCAAGAATTTATTTCTAACTTGCACACTATAAAGACAATTTTCTATCACAGTGAGATGGTATTTCTTTCACTTCTTGTCATAGTTACGTGAACTGTAAAGAAGAGGTACTGCAGCCTCAGAAAGATCACAGGCAGCCTGAAAGCTCCAGCTCAGTAACATATGTACCTAATTGTTACCTTTGTTACTACAAGCAAACTACTTAGTACTGCCTGTAATACAGAAAATTAAAGGCTATATATAAAAAGAGGATACGCAAAAGCCACCCACTACTGCAATAAAGAAAATGCGATTAATCACTATATGTGTTGCCAAAGAAAGATTTGCTTGTGGTAATTATAGAAAAATATAACCTTCCATGGGCAGAAAGGAGAGTAATAAAATGAGAATAAAAATAAGTACCAGAGCACAGCAGATGCAGGAATACTATTGCAAAGCCTTTAAGTTATCAAAGTGCCCTTCCTGGCTGCTTTTTTCCAATCCTTCCTAATCAGTTGGAGGTTTTTGTTTACTTATTTATTTCCATCTGGAACAATGGTTGCTATCAAGGACAGCAGGCCCAGAAGAATACCTCCTTTAAATAATAAATATCGTTCATCCTTGATGTATTTGTCTCAAAAAATAAATAAATAAATAGTCAACTGATGAACACGTATTTAGACAGGATCCATTTCTTTCCCTTTCCAGGTAAATGTCCCTGGCTTTGATTTGTTTGCTTTTGCCTCTTAATGTTCTTTCCTGCACTCACAATAAAAAAAGCCTGCCCATTGTTCTTATGTTTGCATGTACTGGCTGTGGAGAGTGCTAGCTGGCAGGAAAGTTGTTCAGTTTTTAGTGCCGTTAAAGGCTTTTGATACTCAGTTTTGGTTTAATTTTCTACTTAGGAACATATTCTTCTTGTTTCCAATGTGAAAACAAATAACAGCATGCACTTTTTCTTCTGTTGCCGTATGTGTAAGTTAAATAGAGGGCTGAGGCGGTTGAAGCACTCACTCACTTTGCATTAAAATTAAACTCCATGGTGAAGAGGATATAAGGTGTTCCTCAAGTCCCCTACATGGTAAACTTGCTCCTGTACGGAAGACAGAAACATCTCAGGCTCATACTCCTAAGTTACTGCAGGTAAAGGGAGACTGGTTACTTCGAAAATGCAGACACATAGTCAAATTTCAGCGTTCACTTTTCTTGTATGACAAGCACCACAGCCAGTCAGTGGTTTTGACACCCACAGACTCACACCTTCTCTCAGCAACAAAAAGAGAAGTTAAAGCAGACAAGCTAGAAAAATCAAGACTGATCTCAGATAAATACTTGCATTTGAAATATAATGTGAAAACATAGAAGCCAAGGTAATTTTTTTAAAATGGATTTTAAAAAGTTTCCCCAAAGAAAATTCATTCAAATGATGCACTGAATAGGAATTTTAAGTTAGGAATCTAATGCAACTGTTCCTGGTAGTTACTGCCATGCTATCATGCTTCAGGCTAGCCTTCTTTTTAATCTGTTTTCAATGTCTGAAAGAGTTCTAGATGGCTGTGAGCCTCAGAGGAAGATATCTGATCACAGGGGAGCTTGGCAGGCCTGGTATCTGAATATAACATCCGATATTGTGGGAAATAAAAAATTCAGCACAGTGGATATCCAGTACAAACAGATTCAGGGTCATGGTTAAAACGTCTCATGGGCAATGCAAGGCCACCCCAAGGCTGCTGTGACCCTCTGTGTGGCTGCAAAGGCTGAGCCCCAAAGGACAGAGCAGCCTAAGCCCAGCAGTGACTTTTATCCCCGGACTCAGATTTCAGGCTGCATGTGGAGATTCACTACAAAGATTTAACTTCATCCTTCCACAGAACTATTAATTTTTTTCCTGTTGTTAATGTTAATTTCTGGTATTTCAGTCTGCTTTGCTAAAATTACCAGAGTGCAATCAGGACTACTATACCAGTTTCTGCACTAAAATGCTAGGCAGTTTGGGGCTGTCACAGATTTAAAAAAAAAAATATGGAGGTTGTGGGGGTTAAAAAATTAAAAAAAAAAAAAAAAAAAAAAAACAAAAAACCAAAACAAAAAAAAAAACAAAGCTGTGAATTAAAACCTACATTTATGCAGAAAGTTTCTACAGAAAAGTAGTCCAAGCTCCATTTCCTTAACATTCCTTAAACAGTGTGACCAACAAGAATTTTTTTAAGTAACATCTTCATTCATTACAAGCTTCTAGATTGCTGTCTCACCCTCAGACAGCTTGATAAAATTCAGGGGTTGTTTTAAAAATGGACTGGAAGGATATTACTTTTGAAAGGTAGATCCAGCACAGGTAAATGATGATTAAACTACAGGCCACACACTTGGATCAATGCTTTGCTCTGAAGATAAAGCAAGCAATGTTCATATGAAAGGAAAGAAAAAAACTAAACAGAACAAAAAATCTCTTCAGTGGATAAGAGCTGTCAGTAGAAACTTGACAGCACACGAATAAAGACCATGAAACCTAGAAAGAGTAGTAAATAGATAAATTACCAGTAAGCATTGTTATGCTACTGGAATATTATGGTAGTTTAAAAAAGGTCTATTAATAACATTTTGCTGTTCAAAGTCTTAGGAAAAATTCACCTGGCTTCATCCTTTACAGTTACCTCTTTTATTACAGCTTTCAAACATCCTTTCCTCGGTGATTTATTTTGTGCAAATCTGATAGAAGAAGAAGTCACACTCTTGTATGAGACATTGGAAAAACCTTTTTAAAATGTCATCTAAATATATGTATATATACAAATCTAAGAAGAAAACTTTATATAATAACTGTTTGCTTCTAGTATAGCTTCCTTTTTTCAACCTCTCATCACTACTTGGGTGCATTTTGTGCTACTGGAAAAGCCTCAGTCTACACATGCAAAAAGGCGAATAAAAACACCTAGTTCTTTTACTTAATGACATAGTTTTTGTCAGAAGAAAGTCAAAAGCATTCTGAGTCTAAAGGCAATATTTTGTGCATAAGATTCTTTTTTTTTTTTCCCATTCTAAGTTTTTACTGTTTCTAATAAACAGTAGTTTACAACCCTTGTTGCTACTCACTTAAATGAACTTTTCACAGTGAAGTGGAAAGAAAAAATACATACCTACAGTGGCCAAGTTATGCTTTCCAATAGGTGCTTTAGAATTTTGACTGTGACCATGAAAAAGGAAATTGTAAGGTAGAGTGTAATTACTATTTTGTTTCACAAAACCAAAGTAACAAAAATAACCCCCACAAAAGCAGTAAATCACTAAAAGCGAAAAGCAAACAATAGGTGTAGGTTTTTCACAGAATGTACTGAGCCTATACATCTTCAGAAAGTCAGTCTTATTACAATATTTCCCTGCATACTTCATAGCGGTAACTTATCAGAATTTGTTATAATGTTAATGTCCAATCATTTGATTTTGTATTTTTAAACTGTTTCCCTGAATGGCTTCATGAGAACATTAAATTAATAAGTGTCAACATCTCAAACAAAATAGAGATGATTTCTCTCTCTATTTGGCCTGTATTTTTTTACTTCATCTAACTGAATAAAAATCTGATGAGTACAAAAACCATCTCAAGATAACTAAATGCCTAGAGTTAATAGATGTATGTATAGAATGTTATATACACTGCAAGAGCTAAAGACAAAAGCCAGACATATGAGTTTTATAGTTGGTCCTTGAGAAAAAGTTGATTTATATTTGTTAATATTGCTCTGGAGGTGTAGTTAATTATTTCTCATAAAGCAGAAATTATTTTGGAAATTCAACTGGATTGAAAAGGTGGTTGCTTTTGTTCGCTTTCGTAGCTGCCTTGAATTTGTCTTGAGATTTTACAGCTGTGTGTGCAGTCCATAACCTGCGCCTCCTGTACATTCCTGTAGTTATTTGCAAGGATGTGTGGCCTAAATCATGCTATTAATTACTGCTATATCTGAATGCCCTGTGAAAATTACACAAAACCACATGTAGGTTAAAAACAGATACATCTTTATTTCCTTTTCTTGCGCAGTTTTTTCTAGGGAACTGTCTACAGCTTACATTTCTTTCTCTTCACTCTGGCTTTGCATCTATCATCATTTAGCCACTGTTCCTAGAAGTAGCAATTAGTAGAAAGACTGTTATGTAGAAGTAATGTTTATATTTCTTCCTGAACATCTTTCATGTCTGTAGAGAGAGAAGCTCCATGTCACAGTCTTTAAGAGAACATTAGTGCCTTTCTTTCCCCTTTTGCTGGTGGGGGCCTTTGCCTCTCCAGTGAATCTTGAGAATCAAGAGTTAAATCCCTGAGACAATCTGCTTTCAAGTCTAATGAGACCCCTGAAGATCAAGATGAGGAACTTGAATGTGTTCATTACCAGGACTTGGAGGTAATAGATTTTATAAGCAGGTTTAATGCTTAGTGTGAACTTGAAATTGCTGAAAGCTGTTGTACCTGATGGCATTGACTTACTGAGACACTTTGAATTTGAGATTGCACAAAAAACTGTGCCCCTTTTGCAGACAGTCCAAAGTGCAAAGGCATAAGCAAGATATTACTGGTTTCAAAGACAAAAAAAAAAAATAATTATTTTGAAACAAAGAATGATCTTCCTCTTATACTTCTCAGAATCTGAGAATAAAATTGCTAATGCTGTGATACCGTGAATGTAGCCCTTCCAAGGCTGGTGAGATGTTACTTTCACTGTCTCTATATCTTTTACTGTACAGGATTTGGCTCCAAGGCTAGTCAATTCATGTTTCACTTTAAAAATAAGGTAGGACCTAGCACTGGCAATATGGGAAAAATGCATATTAATCAAGGGACCTATATATGGTGTTGTTTCTTTTGAAAAACTCTTCTTGGTAGCAAAGCAAGACAATGATACAGTTGAATTCTATAAATAAAAGTAAGACATAGGGCTTCAGCATGAAATACTGAGATTCCTTTCCCATGAAGTCTTAAATGAATAAAAAAACTGATTAGGCATGTGTGACGAATGAATCATCACACATATACATTTGGCATTTACAGAAGGTGTTTATAAATACAGCCAGCAGAAAGATTTTTGAGCATTTAATCACACATGTCATTAAATGCTTTCAATACTACTATCATTTACTGCAGCCTCCAGATGGAAAATCAAGGAGGAAGAAGGCAAAAGTTGTCTAACTAAAGATGACTGTGGCTTACTATTTGAAAACTTAAATAGCGGAACTATAATACCTTGTATATTCCTATGACAATATTATACCAGCCTTTCTCTTCAGAGTATTTTCATTCTGAGGTCCCAATGCAGACTTCAGTCAGGAATTGCTCTAATGAACTCTGACTTGAATACAATAGGACTTGGCTACTTAAAGTCAAGAACATGATATTTTATTCAGGCTGGTCCAAACCACTTTCTCGGTACAAAAATTCTCTCATTTACCAAGCATTCTCCTTCTGTTTTCTTTTTCCTTACATAATTTTTAATGTTCCAGCCAACCCTTTTTACCCAGTGTGGCCTTTTCAGATCCTTCCACAAGCTCTTAACTTTGTAGTCTTTGAGGACTATTCCTGCACATTGAGTCTTCGGAGTCTTAGGACTTTCTTCATGAGTCACCAGAAAAGTTAAGTATCAGAGAGCTGGGTTTAACTCAGTGAACTGCAAACACATAGAGATAGCTGGCTAGATAAGGGCATATGAAACACTGCCGCACATCCCAAAGCAATACAAAGCAGAAATCCCAAGCAAATGCTGACTGAAGCAGTCAAGATAGGACATCCACCTGGATACATACAGCCAGGTGGACCAATTCATGTCTGGAAGTGGTAGCTGCAGCACACAGACCATTTAAGAGATTCTGCTATGTTGAAATATTCTTAGACATGTAATTGACACACTGAATGTGGGTCTGAACACAAAACCAGTTCAAAAAAGTGTCAGTGTTTAGAACACCTGAACTCCATAACCTCACTATAGATCTGTGTAGCACTGAAATATTTGAGCAGCTCACCATCTAGCTCAAGCCTGGACTCCCGAGGTATTTTACAGTTTCAACAATTTGTGTAATTCCAAATAGCTCACAAAATACTTTTTGGTTCAGTGGACCAGGTGAATAGTTGTTTTCAGGACAATGTGCTTGATTCAAACTTTTGAAAATAAAGGGGTGTCTTGGGGTGATTTTATGATAATACTGTATTTCCCTATCATCTGCTTTATGCCCAGAAATGGGTCCCACAGCTTTAACCTGGGTGCAGGAGAGGGGGGAGAGAAGCCAGGCGAATTCTTCAGCACGGTTTGTGTTCAAGGACTCACACACGCTCCCCCGCGCTCTCACCACTGCAGAGCCGAGGGAGCACCTTCCTGCTTTTAGCCAGCCCGTTAGCTGAGGCAAGAAATTCTCCCAGGACTGCATACCTGAGTCCTCCAGAACTCCTTCTTCCTCTTCTTCTGGAACTGTTCGGCCCAGCTGTGATCCGAGAACCAGACCATCAGACCCTGTGGACTGGCAGGGAGGCTGCGGGAACACCGCATCCTGGCCTCGGACCTCGGGAGGGCCTGAGCCAGCTACAGAAAAGAACTCTGAATCCACCAGCTTTCTCTGCATTGAGGGGGTTTATTATCTAACATTAGTCATTTGTTTCCTCTGCCTTGCTGGCACTCTGCCTGTTAAATAAACAGGTTTTTTCACTTTCATCCAAGAAATTCCTTTCGTATTGGTGGGGGAGGGAGTGCTGAAACCTGTCTTCTGGGGAGGAGATGTTCCTTTCAGAGCGTTTCCTCCTAAACTTGTCTCAATCCGAGACAAGGGGACACCTAGTTACAGCCCAGGAAGGAAGGGCAGGACATCCAGGTAAGTTGTGATGGCCACTCACACACGATCAAGAGACAGGCTGTGCAGGAAGACAAAATACAGATAAAACACTAGAGGATGGGAGTGTAACTGAGCAGTGACAAAGCTTGTTGGAAGGCCAGGTGTTAGAGATGCAGATGAAGTTCATGGAAGTTAGAGAAACCAATAGGCTTTGAAATAATTTAACAGAAGTCAGGAAAGAAGTCAAAAAGTCAAGAAAGAAGTCAAGAAGTCAAGAAAGAAGTCAAGAAGGAATGAAGCAAAGAAGGAAGGAAAGAAAGAAGGAAAGAAAGAAAGAAAAGAGTCAATGAAGTTAAAGCAGTAAAGGGAAAAAGGAGACTATTTATCCATTAACACACTAAAGTCTTAAAAGATTAAAAAAAAAAACAGAAGGGGAAATATATCCATTTATGTATTTATAGTTCCAAGGGATCTCTGAAGAGATAATTTGTGTCCTTTCTCCAGAAAAAATAGAGACCTCTTTAGTAATCTCTACCTGTAAAGCACGAGTGTGAAATTCCTTATTAAGTGCCAGAAGCTTACATAAATTATGGTTGCATGGTACAGCAGCACAAGCTAGGAAATCTCTCCCTGAAACTAAGGCCTACGGAAAACATTGAAGAGAAGGATTAAAACCAAAAGCACAGAAGAAAGAAGATAAGGAATTTATGCCACTAACAGTTAGGACTTTCAGCACTTTGAAGAACAGGTTTTCCCTACAAAGGGAAAACTAAGACTGTCTCTCGCATAAGTTGCCTAATCCTAAAGAAAGATGTCCTAAACCTGCTGGGCTGTGCAGAAGTGTGATGGAAAAATGTTTGGGTCTTGACCACTAAACCCATGGTAAAGTATAGCAGCATTCACCCTGTTCAAATCAGTATAAGTTTTCCATTCAATTCATTCTCACTCTCTTTTATGAAAAATACACTAGAAGACAAATCTGTACATGTCAAATAGCTGAATTGATTGTGTAGCAGTCTACTGTATATAATTTTTAATTCCTCCAATATTTATATATTTTAAAATATATTCTGTTGAAACATCTAAAGCCCATCCATGTTGTATGGTTTTCTGAATACTGAGTTCCCAAAATATGAGAATTTCTTGATGTTTTTTGTCAGAAAGGCTACAGTTAAATACAAGTCACGCAAAGGCAAAGAGTTAAAAAAATTGTAGGACATAGTTTTGTCTAGAACTAATTATTATGAATTTCAACAGATATTTAGAAGCTCAATGTTAGACTTTTCTTTAAATCATGATCAGACTGTAACCTGCAAAATAAAAGGTAGTCTGTTGCTTATCAGTTTGACAGTTATCTGTAGTAGCAAAAAATAGGTTGCTGCAAAAAGATGTTCAACATCACTGGAATCAGCTTTGTACTAAGAACTCAGGGCTTGAGCCCCAGCTGCTTCTTTCGTGTCCTTATTTTAAGGCACTGAAAGCACAAGAAACAATGAGTAGCTTTTCCAGATTTGTAAGAAATAGGAGCACTAACAGTAAGTAGAATGAACTAATATATATTATCAATGGCTTGAAATCAAAGCACTTCAGTACTTCATTGGGGTGCCACCCTTCCAGCACATTCAGTGAAAAACATGCTTCTAGGTGTTATCCTATTCCCATACCTAGTGAGAACACCAAGGATACTGGCTGCCATATTTAAAGTGCAAAATATTTTCTGTGTTTGCCTAGGTCTCTCACTGTTGTTGCTATGGTGTTAACAGAAGCCTGGATTCCATGCAGTATACATACTCACATTGTACTCCAGAAAGGATCAGTGGGAAAAACAACACGTGTACTTGTAAGTACTTGAGATTCACAATAGAACCAAAACCTTTGCAAAGTAGATACAGTGTTATTGTGTTGACATATAGTCAAGCTGAAGGTGAAAAATAACCTTAATGGTCACAAAAAACCCCCACTTACTTTCTTGCCATTGTTGATTTGATTAGACTTAAATTGTTTCTGCTCTAAACAATTCTATGAAAAAGTTAGGCTAAGAAATTCTTTGGCCAATTTTTTTAAAGCAAAAGGTCTATTTAGACCCCTGCCATACCAAGAAATAATAATAATAAAAAAACCCCCACAATAAAGCTTTTGTATAGTGAAATGGAACTCAGAAAAAGTGTACAAAATGTCATAGCCTTATATTATATATCATTATGGGGTAAATGGGATTTGAACAATCTTGGCTGCTTATTCAAAATGGTTTTACACAACTGTATAATGGTTTGAGGTTTATACAGAAAATAAACATTTGAACTCAAATAGAATGTGAGCATTGTTTGTAGCAATTTCACAAAAGTAAAAGAAAAAATGTGGAAGCTAAAGATCAGTTCAGCAAGTTAGTTTACCCAACTGTACTCCCTTGCCAATCAGACAACTTTTAAAAACTTTTCTAACTTATTCCTTTTTATGCACTCATTTTGTTTCCCTGTCCTATCTGGCTACATATGCATCTTTTCAATAGCATAAATGAGGGGCTAGTGAATATTTGACCATCAAACCACCCAGTCTGTCCCCACATGGCAAGCATTTTAATATTATTGCTCACAATTCTTGGTGCAGGCCCTGTACAGAGGCTCCCCTACAGCTGGAAGAGTTGGGGAAAAGAAAAGACAGAGAATTCACTTTGCATCATAATGATGACATTAGAACAGGTTTTTTCCACCGCCTCTAGAAGCAATTATGCCAAAACAGATCTGTTTGTATCACTGTGTACACTCCCAAATGCACACCTAGAGTTGCACTGCAAAGGAAGGAAAGGCAGTGTTAGGCTCTGTGAGGACAGGGCAGCTCTTTTCTGATAGAGAACAAAGCATGAGCATACTCAGGTATATATCTTTCTCTTTTCTTCTGTGTGCGCATGTGACGGGCAGAAACGAACATTAAATATATAAAAAAGGATTTTCTACAATTTTTTCAACCTTGGAATTGACAGATGATGAGGAAAGCTTATTATGGTATTTTTTTCTAGTCTAACACTAATATGTAAACAAACAAAAAAAAAAATTGTACCTTGACATATTTTCAGACTGGCAAGCATGAAATTTTAATCTATGTGTATATAAATGTGTGTGTGTATGTGTATGTTACATGTTCTTAACATTTTAATGAGGAAAGATGATTCTGGAACTGAGAGAACTACTATATTGTGATTTTCTTTATGATTCACATAAATGTGATTCTTTTACTTTGGCAACTTGTACAGACATGTTTCTTGGAGCCTTCCTCCAAGAATGTTTCCTTTTCATTAGCTGGCTTTCCATGTTCTCTGCTCCCAACAGCCTCTAGCTAAACCTCAGCTCTATCATAAACAGGAGACTGGGTCAGATGCCTGCAAACTAGAATAGTCTGGACATAACAAAGAGGATTTAAGTTGGCAGTCCTGCCATAGGAAGTCTAGCTGTGAAAGCTTCCATTCTGCCCGTGTCAGAGTTCACTTCTGTTTGAACAGGCATGACTTAATAACTGTGCCTTGAAGTGCTGCTGTGCGCATTTCTCTTGAGAACTTCTGTGGAATTTTAGACGAAATCAGAATTTATACTGGATCCCTCAGTGACCAGATTGCTGATATAGTTGAACAAGCAAAATTATTCATCAGCTGTTATTCACGAAATATTCTATTTTAACACACATTCTTTAAACAGAAGCATTGAACAAATGCTCCTATATGAAAGAGAGGAAGTGTTTTTCTGGTCATTACATGAAAATTTCAAACTTGTTTGAATGCCTGAACTTTGAACTGGTCACTGTAATATGTGGGGTGGGGGATTGGGGAGTGGGGGGAAGGAGGGGGGAAGGAAACAAAAAAAACCCACCACAAAACAGAAAAAAAAAGACCCAAACCAGAGGCATAGGAATCATTTTATTGGGGCATCAATTCTAGCGTCTTAAATCTTGGAGTCATGTAAAAGCAGAAAAATTGTTGGTTTCTCTGTGAAAGTTAAGACTAACTCCAGCAGAAAGACTGATTCCTACCAGCATCTGAAAAGAGCCTCTAAAGCCACTCTCAAGGAAAAAACCAGACACAATAAATCTCACCTCTTTCCTAACACACTCTTTTCATTGATTGGAAACAGAAGTGCCTTTTGCCAGATTTAGTATTTCCTCCTCTCCTACAAGTATCATTGGAGGAAATATAAAGGTTCCATACTGTTTCCTGGAAGGTTCCTCTGAGAGTTCATGGTGGAAGAGAGAAACTCAAAGGACAGGGACATGTGCCATGTTAGGGTGCTAAGGAATGCAGTCACTATAGTCCCCATGAAAGCACAGTATAGATTTTTCACATAATCTTGTGAAACAAAGGTGAATCTGCTTCAAAGGTTAGACTACTTTGATAAAATATATTGCAGTGAGAAAAAAAATGGCTGTGCTATTGGTACATAGTGGGGGGAGACTTCGATTCCAAAGACATTATTTACATAGTTTTCTCAACATATATTATCAATTATTCTAATAAAGTCCTTGATTTACACTCTGACACCTAGGAATATTATCCCCCTTAAAAAATTTTGTGTTTGAGTAGAAGATATGTGGATTTATAACGTGACAGTATTTTCATTTAGTAGAGATACGTTATGCATTTTAGAGAGAACAAATCCCATGAGATTTGGAGACTTGTCAGCTAAAGATGCCTGAGAAACAGTTTTGTGTGAGAAATCCATCCGGATTTGAAAAATTATTAAACAATCATTTTTAATTCTACTTTAAAAATACTATCAATAGCTTTTATAGTGAAGGGGTGTATATCAAAAGAAAGGGGGCAAGAACTCCCAGAAAGACATTTTTCTGTAGTACTGTTGAGCTCTCAAAAACATCAGTGTAAGAAGACTAAAAGTCCTTGGCTCTGGTACAAAATCTGACTGTCTTTCCAGGCCTTCAAGCCTCTACATCATAAAAAGTCTCTATATACACCTTCACCTCTTTTCATGTTCTACTTTATTCTTCATGCTTCACTAATGGTTTTAATTCTAATAAATTAAGGTTTTATGCATTTCCCACACAGACACTAATTTTGGTGCCTCTTTCATGATTTTCCCTTTGTATTGTGACTCAGCTTATTCATTAAGTTACAGTTTTTGCCTTCTCCAAATCTACTTTAAAATCTCATTTATGCCTTGCTGCTTATAATAACAGAAAGGAAAAATAATCAGTCCCATCGATAAATAAGCAGTAATTAAATGTTTACAGTTGCATATTCCTCAGCTAGCAGGCCACTAACATAATTTTCCTCTCTTTCTTTTCCTATTCTCCTTTATTGAGGTGATAATAATAAACTGAGTTTTGACATGAACAATCTTTCAGGGCTTGGTTTTGTTGTTTTGGTGGGGTTTTTGACATTTGAAATATCTGATTATCCTGAATGCAAAATTGAATTATTTAAATTTCATGTTGTCTCAAGAGAGGTTAGTTGTACCAAACCCACACTCTTTCGCTGATAATATACTTGGAAAATTTGTGTTTTCTAGATTGCCATGGCCATAATGTTCCTGTGATCCAGTACTTCTCATCACATGGAAGTACTGGGGTACACAATTGCCATTACAGTCAAACAGACTGTCATAGAGCAAAAAGCAGGACCCTGAGACACATCTTTGAACCACATGGTTTTCTATTTATATCCTTTGCTCATTACTTAATGAACTTAATGATGACCGATCTGTAATTTATATTATTTGTATTACTTATTTGGCTTCACTGTGGTAGAACATCTCAAGTTTACAGATATTTATAAATTCTGGTAACAGGCTGGGCAGTACAACGCAAGAATAAATAAAGTCCAGCTCACAGAGTAGACTGCAAACTGCAGCAAATGATGAACTCAATATCATATTGGAACACACCCCAAAAGCAGCATCAGGCATACTAACTTCTTGTTACCACAATGATATTTTGCTGGTCTGTATTAATCAAGTACTTCTAAAGAACTTTATTATTATTGCTGCTTTTTGAATGGACCTAGGTTGGTCCAAAGCTTCAGTATATATCAAATCCCAATTGCAGAAGATGTCGTTATGGAACTGGTTAAAACTACTGAATTAGTGAATTCAAGATGAAGTACACATCTTCTTTTGTTTACAAGTATTACAAGTATTTTTGTTTTGTTGTTGAAAGTAAAGCTGAAAATTTCAAATTCTGGATATCATAAAAACTCTTATCCAGACTCTTTCTAATAAAAACATAAACAAATAAGAAACGTTAGTGCTTAACCTATTGTAATAATGCAAGACCATTAGTTAATCCAGCACATAAAATTATAATAGAGTAGAACATAATAAATTGAGCATCAAATGGGGCAAGGATGTAAGAGAAGATCTGAGTTAATAATTGCTACCCTACAGTGGAATATACCTTCATCACCCCCTGATTTATAAGCCAGCAGCAAAGCAATTTCAGAACTATATGCATATTTTTAATTCATTCTTGGCAAGTTCACTTCCATATCTGCCAGATGCTCTGCATTTTGCAGTAGCAATCTGAATCTCTTGTCTGTTATAATATTTCCTGCCATGCTAAACATATCCATTCATGCTAAACATCTATATGCTTGTTGATGTGCAAACGAGCAATCCAACAGGCTAAACTGGCAAGATCAGACCAGTGAAAAGTTTTTATTACAGATTTTCAGATGGACATTTTCCGATTTCTCTAAGTAGCTCATCAAGGTAGAAATGCACCACTGCAGGCAGCAATTGCTTTGCCTTTAGCTGAATTGCTACAATAGCATTTTATGCCAGATTTCTCCAGAGGTTCATGCTTTTTAAAGCTTGAATCATGGTACTTCTGCCATTGCCACTGCTGGGAAAAGCTAAGCAGAGCGAGAAGTGGAAATTGTTGGAGCAGCTGCCACCTGTGCTATATATGATTGAGCGGAAGCTGGTGTCGTCAATTTTCTGTGCTTTTATATGCCAGGAGACCCACGCTAACCCAGCCCATCATGTATTTTTTCCAATGTTGCAAAAGGGCTGTGGCCCTTCAACCATTGTTAGTGTTCTAGGGTCACGGTGTGAAAAGATCTTTATAACCCAGTAATAAATTGTACTGGTGGTAGCTTTCAGTGTAGTTTTCTGAGACAGAAGGAAAATAAGTTGGAAAACAGAAAAGTTGGAAAACCTTGACTGCGCCAGGGTTTTCAGTGTTACAGATCACATATTTTGCTGAAGTAATTTAGAAAGTCTTGGCAGTGTCCATTCATGAAGATTGACAGCAAGGCCTTTCAAAAGAACTAAAGACTGTTTCTAAGATTACATCTTATGCAGACAATCTAGCTTTACACCTAAACTCGTTTTAAACTATGTTTTTTTGCAAAGTATTAAAAGAGCTGCTCACAAATAGCTTGTATTTAGAAATTTTATCCTGCAATTTAACTATTAGCTTAGGTTGCCAGCTTTAAGCAAGCCCACTTGAAAATCATGACTTATTGAGGGTTGATTTCTGCTGCAGACATAAAGCCACAAAAGAAATTTTCTGCTTCCTGATTCATGTTGACACCTGCATTTAGTTATTATATCAATTTTGGAAGGAGCCAGATGAAAGCACTGATGAACTTTTGTATGTGCTGCCTGAAAACATCTACATTTCCAGATTTCTGAAAAAAAGTAAGCAATAATGTATTCAATACCTGCTCATTGTAATGTCTGGCTAAATAATGATCACCATGTGTATTTCCTTGTCCCCTCCAGAAAAGAGACAAACAGACCTCCTAATGGAAAACAAATACAAAGGCAGGAAGAACACCCAGCTCAAGTGGGGATGACTTTTAGAAGAACAGCTTAAATATGAAAGAAAACATGCAAAACTGCTGGATTCTGGTACTCCAGCTGTTACAAAACACATGTTGGAATCTGAAGGCTTCTCTCCGTATGTGGGAGCTAGATTTCCTGTCATTTCCCAGTGCAAGTGGATGTACAGTAAAAAATACTGCAGGAACATTTTTTTTTAAATCACTGATTTTAGCATAATTCAAAAGGCCACAAGGGACTATGAGGATGAACTGACATAAAAATGGTCTCTAAAAATTATTTTATTTAAAAGAATAGCAGAAAGAAGATTATGAAACCATGTTGGGGGCTCTGTTTTCCATGAAGAACACAATACTAAGACAATCATCAAATCAAGATATTCTTCATCAACTCATTCCATTTTCATATTCTGTCTCTTATAGACATACACTTCTCACTTTCAAGTTTTCAATTTTCTACTATTAGCATGATACCACTCTATAATCACAACAACAAATATTATTATGCATGTGCCGTGCTGGGATGTGACCATTTCTCAGCTGGCTGAAGCAATATCCCAGCAAGGCACACAAAATATCTTATTCCTTTGTGTTATAAGTACTTCTTATTCACCATTAGGAGACAATTCCATATTTTGTTTGCGTGAATACAAATGGATGATGCTAAATTTTGAACAGAACACTTGAGTCAATGCCATTTGGGAGAGGTTTTTTCCCTTCTCTCAGATTTTGGCAGTTTCAGGAAGTTAATTCATCTGCAGTACATTTTGAATTTTTACATCAGGAGAAAATAATTTTGTGGACATGCAAAGCTGAATTTCTGTGGAATTTCATTAGGGTGACATTTTGTGTTCCTTTAAAAGCAGTCTCCTTTATGCTTCCTGTGACCTACTGCCAAAACTTGTCCAACACACAAGGCTGAATTTACAACCTGCAAGACAAGATCACATCATTCAGGTCCTTCAAAGAAAGGCAAGACACAGGAACCCAAAGTAGACAGAGCTCTTTTGTCTGTCAGGTCTTCTGTCATTCCCTCAAGGTGACTTGTAAATACTATATCTGTACTCCAGTGTTGCAGTTGAACAAATTCAGTTTTCCTAGCAATAGATGTATATAAACTTGAAGCATGAATGTCCACCTGGTAAAAGAGTAAGGAAATAAGCTCTAACCTTTTTGACTTCCAAGAAACCCTACAGACTCTTAGCTTTTGGTCTGACTTTCACTACTGCCAGTCAGACAGGTTTGTATTCTCAGGTTGCAGCATCAGAGTTCTCCTGGTTAGACACTATGCACATTTTTATTAAATACATTCAACATTGTCTTTTCTTCTTGGATTTAGTCTGCTAACACAGATTAGCTGCTTTCCTCTTGGTATAAAAATTCTTTTTTTGGCCTTAACTGTACTGTTGATAACATTGTTCGGCAAAACATCTTACAGAACACTCACTTGAGCACTACACTTTGGCAAGTGGTAAACAGTCTGTAGCAGTGAAAATCTTACAACACCATTTTCAAGGAGTGAGCAATTTGAGAAGCATAAGCACGAGTGAATAGAAATAAAAGCCTATTTAATAAATACCAAGTCTTTTTTTTAAAAAACTCTCTCATAAAGGCTTCTGCTTAAGGTTTATTTTCTTAAAAAGAAAAAAGAAAAACAAAAGTGGGTTTAGAAGGATTTTTTACCATACTGTAAATTAGAGAAACAGCCCACTTCCATGGAACTCAGAACTCTTCAGGCTTTTCAGGCAGTAAATAACAGTTTGTATTGTCTTATCTGGAAAAATAAAATATTATGCTTTCAGATTTTTGTATTCAGCTACAGATTTGCACTGGGCTTAATGCCTCTTTATTTTCCATGTAAATGGATTTTCAAAATTGTTTCTGTGGAAAAGTGAAGGCATTTTTTTCTATTTTTCCACTTAATGTCATTGAGCTGGCATTTGAGTGAATTATGAAAAATCAAGACCCTGAAAGCTATGGCCCTGCTGAAGTCCATTGTACAGTCAGAAGCAATTTATGCAGAACAATGAGAAAAAATCCAATAGATCTGAAAATGTGCACAGAGAAAGCAGCAGTACTTTGCTTTATTAATAATTTATTTCTCCTTTTCATCTTAATTTTTCATATCTTTTTGGGTTTTGCCCTCTTACAGAAGCAGCCACAGCATGAAAAATATCCACTAACACTAATATTTTCAGATAGTTTCCACTATATTCACATTTGAGTTTGCTGGAGTTTATTTCAGCAGAAAGTTCGAGCCATTTGCTCATGCTCATTTTTCAGAAAGGCAGTGACTAGGCTATTAAGAGAAGACAAGAGAAGGAACAGGTCCAGTTCAGCCAGAGTATTCAGGTTCTAATTCTTACTTATGGCTCTAATTTTCACTGAAATCAATGACAACTGTACATGGAAATATCTTTGTTAATATCAGCTAAGGTTGTTTTAATAACTAACCTTATTTACACAAGCAGACACAGCAACCATAGACTTTGTTGCAAAAAGGCTGTGGCTATTAGAATCTGCCTCTAAACTGCCTGTTTACTGATTTTGTGTCATGCATATTACAATACAGCAGAGGCCTGGAAAAAAGGGTCAATTAAAGCTGTTACCAAAACCTCAGTCACTTGACTTCTGTTGGAGGAAAAGACCTGTCCTTAGCTGTCTGTATTTGAAGTAATACATACTGATTTCAATCTTTTTATTTGACATTTTTAAAAAGGGAAGCAAACAATTCCTTCTGAATTAAAAGTGAAATATATATCTGTGACACTGGGTTTTTATATGAACCCAAATCACCCTATAATCACACTGAACAGAAATAAAGGAAAACACGGCAAATTCCTCAGCCACTAGAATTTGCAATTTCGGCAAACAACACGACATCTTCTTCTGTTGGAATGCTTTAAAAGTGTCTTAGTCTAGGCAATGCCAAAGTCCTGGTGGACTGTGCAGTGTCAGAATGAGACTTCTAAAAGGGATGGAGGCTAACAGAGAAGCACAAAACAAACATACTGATGAGGTTTCAAGACTTCTAACTGTGTTGGTTTTGCATGGCCTGGTTGTGTCTTCTGTGAGAAGCTCCTGGAAGCTTCCACCATGTCCAGCAGAGCCAATCCCTGATGGCTCGGAAGATGGGCATGCTACTGGCCAAGCCTGGGCCAATTAGAGATGATGGTAACACCTCTGTGATAACATATTTAAGAAGAAAATCAAAACAAAGTGGGACACAGGGGTTTTTTTTCTAGCCAGAGAAAAGAAGGAGTTGAGAACATGTGAGGGAAAAAACATGGAGACACCAAGGTCGGTGGAGAAGGAGGGGGAGGAGGTGCTCCAGGTGCTGGAGCTGAGATTCCTCTGCAGGCTGTGGTGATGATCATGGTGAAGCAGGTTGTCCCCCTGCAGCCCATGGGGGTCCACGTGGGATGCAGAGATCCACCCGCAGCCCGTGGGGGAGGTGCCCGTNATTCTAATCTGAGCCCGTTTTGCCCTTGGAGTGTTTTCTCCCAGTCCTTATCTCAACTCATGAACCCTTCACTAAATTTTTCTCTCCTCTGCTCAGCTGTGGCAGGGGAGGGTGAATGAGTGACTTTTGTGGGTGCCTGGCATTTGGCCAGTGTCAAACCACGACACCAACCCACATTCCAAAGGAATCTATCACTGCCAACTTTGCAGTGCCTATCTGTCAAGTGATTAATTTCAATTCACAAGTCACAATCAGGTCCCAAAGGGTACTCAGTCTGTATCACGGACTCTAGTGGAGTGAGGAGGAGAGAACTTTGGTCATGTACTAGTTCACTAAGTTCTCTTTTGGATGTGGTGTTCCTGTGCAACAACTGAAAGCATATTTATAGTTTCATCTTGAAGGTGATAGAAGGACCAGACTATTTTGGCACCTGCAGTAAGACTGTAATTTTTAGTTACCAGATGGTCACTCCAGATTGGTTTTTTTTTTTTTTTTTTTTTTTTATCCTCTCTATATTTTCTTCCACAACTTTGGAGGCCTGCAGTCATCCACAAGTCATAGGGTAAAATAATTTTGGTTTCTTCAGAATACCATTTTTTTTTCACTGTGGCAATTCGTGTGGTTGAAGAAAAAGAATTTTCAGAAACTGCAAGTGGAAAAGAAAACACTGGATGTATTGCCATGGAAATCAAGAAGATTAGTTAAGAAAGGTACTAGAATGTTATCTAGTAATGTTAGATAGTGTTAACGTTGGTTCTAGAATATTAACTAGAACCAAAATCTTGCAAAAGTGCTCTAAAGCATCATACTGGGAAACAAAAATGAGAAAAATATTAATTTTAGCCTATGCAATTCCTGAGTCTCCTCTTGGTGCTTTCAGGACTCTTAGCATCATTCCACCTCTGCACTGTGCTAATCAAAATTTCCTGAGCTTTTACAAACAGCTAGCCATTTGCTTGTCACATTTTCTAAAAATTCTTTGGGAGTGACGGGTTTAACCTTCCAAGAAAAAATGAGGAGCTTGCAGAGTTCTTAGAGGAAAAGCTTTGGTAATTCTGCTCTTTTCACTTGAGGGAAACTCTCAGAACAGCTTTTTTTAGGAGCGATGATGAGTGTCCCTACCTCATATCCAGCAGTTAGAGCAGTAATAAAGTTCGTTTCACGGCTAGAAACTTGAAATTACCGTCTCAAAGGACGGTACATGAAGAACTTCAGAGAAGTGCTTCTCCTCACTGTCTGGATTTTGGATCACCAAACAGGTGTCTTCAGCTAGTGACTATGATCTCATTTAGATAGAACATGAGAAAATGGCTTCAGAAACAGGAAACTTCGGAAGTCATTAGCCTTTATCATGTAGAAGTATTATACATCATATAATACTCTTGATGTTCTCTTTAAAAACAGTCCCAGGTTTTAGGGATATTCTCTTGTGAAAACACAGAGAAGTAAAGGTTCCCAAGTTCTTTCAACTAAAGGACACAGAAAAGAACATAGCAAGAAAGTCAATTTTGTAAACTCTATTAGAGAACAACAATCAATACTTTTCAATGTAAACTTAGACACTGTAATTGGTGCCACTTCAAGGCACAATTATTAAAATCTGCCTCAGTGACTGTCTTCTGTTCCTGATTCAGAAACACAGACTGGCACAGAAAGCAAAGCCTATTCGTGACTGCTTTGAGTCGTGTTACCTGCAACCCAAAGATCGTCTACAATTCGTAAAGTTTGCACATTTCTTTTCAGGGTGAATTTCAGGTGTTGTTATCTGAGGGGCTGTATGCACACACCCTGATTGATATATTGCCATGACTAAGATAAGCCATTGTAATATAGCTCAGAGAATGTAAATAAATTAATATTTCGTTTTAATTATTTAAGCTTTGCCATCTAAAATTCCTCCCGTTATTTTATTTAAAAAAGAAGGAAATAGAAACAGTCTAAAAAAAACCAACTGTAATAAAAGACAACATGGTTTGTGGTAATCTTATATTCTGCTTAGTTCTATGGTATTTTACAGGTAACACTGCAAGTTTTGTACAAATGTTTACATATTATATTTTCTAGTGGTGTAGAAAGCAACAAGCTATGTCATGTCCCCTTAAACAGTGAGATGATTTATAGTGGATAGCTTTTCATGGAATTGGTAAGTTATCTATCCTTGTTTCTGCACTTTTAACTGTATTTTGAGCTAGCAACTGTGCCTGCTGCCACATTTTTATTTTGCTTTTAATGGATTCTTGGCTGTCCAAGACCAGTTGGTTTTTGGTTTGTTTTTTTTTTTGTTTCTGCTGCAAGTCTCATCATCTTGTCTTTAAAGCAAAGCAATAGCGACCAACTAATACTCTCCTGAAACTTGTGTTTATTTCTTACCAGATCTCCTAACAGAAAGTTTATGACCTCAATAATGAAGTGGTTTTTGCAGTCAACATAAAAGCTACACTAACTGATAAATCTCATGAAGGTAGGCACTACTGGAGTAACATGCTGTACACAGCTAGTGGGCATTCATCACAAACACCTATGGAGCACAGCAATCAGAAAATCGATCAAAAAATGCTGCTGTCATTATGGCTATTTGGATATCCCTGACATTTCCTCTAGGGATTGAGTTCATGCTGCTCTTGCATGTGTCTCAGTCAGTAAGATAGGACTCAGACCACAACTATATCAGGTTAAATTCTTAGTCATTGTGGTATTCACTGCTTTTCACAGACTTGTCTGTGTTTTATGATGTAAAACATTCAAAGAGCTTACTTGGACAATTTCATAGTAGGAATGCAAATGCCTCAAGAAGATCTAAAGTCTTGATGTTTTGTCATTTAAATAGCTCTGTAAGATACACTTTTTAATGTGAAAATGCCTCTGTAAATTATCGTTAGAACTCCACATGCTTCTAATGCATAAGCACTTTTTCTTCTGTTGATATTCACTCGTGATCATAACTTTTAATGTATTAGTCTTGCAGACAAATTGAGACCCAAATCTCATTTCATTTTGCTGACACACCCTTAATGGGTTCTACTGGAGTTAAGAAAACATGTATTTAGTGGTTTAGAGAAAAATCTGGAAAAGAAGGTTTATTATTGGAATTACTGCTTCTTTTTCATCAGAAAAAGATGTATTTATGTATCTTGATACATACAGGGCAAGAAAGTTCATTTAAGAGGCTTGAATTACCAGACTGGTTCTATAAAGCACTGAAGTATATCCTCCAGGAAAAATCTAAATCTTCTAAATGAGCTTAAGTAGTTTTACAATAATCTGCTAACTCAGAATGGAACCATTGCAGTGTCTTATTTCCTGGAGAAACTGTGGTTTCTGGCAAAGCAGTTGAAGAAACGGAAATAAAAATTCATCAAAAAAGATACCAAAAAGGGTTCCATAGCATTGTTTCATTTTGTTTTGGTTTTAGACCTAATGGATTTAAAAAGGGAAAAAAAAGGAAGGAAAAGGGAAAGNTTTTAAGAATATAATTTACACAGTTATATTTACATGGTTATATGATCTCACCATACGACTCTTGAAAATGTTTGAGGCCACTCTATCCTGGGGATGGAAGAACAGGAATTAATATGGTTATTTCCTTCTTCCCATCCATTCATGTAGATAGCCAGAGTGCCCACATCTGGTTGGTAAGAATGGGAAGAGAAGCGCTTCCACAGACCGAAACAGACTTTGAATCACAGGTATTATCTCAATAAATCAGAAGTGACATAGCACGCAGTAGAAGTATATGAATCACCTAGTGGATAGGTGTTCTGCCAATTTCTAAGTAAACATGAAGCCTTAAACCATGATTTCTTCCTCCTTAATTAAACAGAATAATCATCCTGTAAAATAATTCTCAGTATGCTTGTTACCAGAAAAAAATTATCACTCTTCCTTAATTTTTAAAGTGAAAAATTCTCTGAAATCAAATATTAATCTTGCCACATTGTGGTGTTTCCTTTTATCACTTCCAAATTTGCAAACTATTGTTTTCAATAAAACTACTCATCTAATGAGTCATGTCTGCTTACTCTTGCTGCCACATCCTATCCCTTCCAAGTTCTATCGGTGTATCAACAAAGCCTACACATTTACTTTTCCTGTCACAGCTGAATCTTTTCCCTGGTAACCATTCTTTTGATGACCTTTGTATAGTTAAAATTTTATAGGTTCTGACTGTCCTTAATTTTCTTGTTTTCCTCTCAGTTGTAAGCTATCTTTTACATGATAGTACCAGAGCTGCAATCTAAAATACATTCTCAGCTTTTATTGATTTCATAACAATAGTTACTTATTACCTTCTCTGGTTGATCTGAAGTCAAGTATTTTCCAGTTTTCTGTGAAATAGTTCTGTTCTAGTCTCTGTTGATGGACACTCTTAATGTATCACCACTAGAAAATGCTTTGTTGTGTTCTGGGCTTTTTAATTCATAATGTGTTGAACAAAAAATCTTTCTCCTTTTCTATTCACTTCTCCAGTTCATGTGAATAATAACACAAAGCTTCACCTTTCTTTAGAAACCAGATCTTCTGAAAACACAGCCTGTGTTCTTTCCTTCAGGTCACGGATCTGCACAGTGTGCAAAGTTATGCTGCGAATGACTTCCACAGACCTGCTGTTCACCTCATCTGATATTCCTTCCACCTATTTCAACTGCTCTGTTTCTTTATCACTAAATTTATTTTGCATTAGTCATGCATGTTTAACAGTTGGACTAAATGATCTTAGACATCTTTTTCAACCCAAATGATTCTATGATTTAGAGACCTTAGAAGTCACCAAAATTCATTGCAAAATCTAGGATTGTTTTTTCTGTGTATTTAAATATTCAATTACCTTTGAAATATTCAAAGTTCATTTGTGTATTTGGTGTTATCTAATTCTGTTAAGCTGTTTCTAACTAAAAATTTTGTCTTTCACTTTTACCCTTACCTCTTTTCTTGTTAGACAGTTTAGAAGTCTGCCAGATCCTTTGCCATAATGCCTCTCAAAAACATTGTACTAGCACTGTTGCATAATTTCTCATGAATTCAAAGACTGTAGCCTCATAGTCCTTTTCTTTGTATCCTAAAGAATTTTTTCTATGGTTTGTTAAAGTTCTATTGCATTTTCTAGAATTCTACTCTACATAGTACATTTTTAAGGTTGTCTTCATTTTTTCCCTATTATTTTGGGTGAGATACCAATTGCACAATATGTCTTTATTTCATATGTCATACAGTTTATGAAAAGTAAATATTTCTTTTTGACGTTTATGTCTTTCATCACCTTTGTATCCTTACAGCAAGAACTGTCTGAAGAATTTATAATATTCACATGTATTGCTTCTGTTGGTAAATTTTTCTGGTAGTCTGTCTTTGCAGATAAAACCACTATTATCTTAGTTATACTTTAAACTCTTGGCACATTTTAATTTTGTAAATATTCACTTCTATGTTTTTTCTCCAATCCAAGTTCCTGAAGGCCATGTCATAAAAAAGCTGACAAATATTTTAACAAAGTTTAAATCTTGGAAACCATGTTGACATAAATTCTAACTCAAATGCCTCTGAAACCAGTAAGGTTGCTGGTCTTAGCATAGTGTCTAAGTACTTTAATAAGTCTGACCTTCTAATTTTAGCTGGTTTTATAGAATCATAAAATGGTTTGCATTGTACGGGAGCTTAAGGATCACTGAGATCCACCCCGTCCCATAGACAGGGACACTTTCCACCATACCAGCTTGCTCAGAGCCCCATGCAGCCCGGCCTTGAATATTTCCAGGGATGGGGCATCCACAACTTCTCTGAACTCCTCTGTCTCACCTGCTCCTCTGTCTCACCATTCTCACAGTAAAGAATTTTTTCCTATTATCTAATGTAAACCTACCCAATTTCAGTTTGAAGCAATTCTCCCTTACCTAATTTCAGTTTGAAGCAATTCTCCCTTGTCCTGTCACTACATGCTCTTGTAAAAAGTCCCTCTCCTGCTTTCTTGTGAGGCCCCTTCAGGTACTGAAGGGCTGGAATTAGATCACCCTAAAGCCTTCCCTTCTCCAGGCTGAACAACCCTAATTGTCTCAACCTTTCCCCACAGCAGAGCTGTTCCATCTCTCTGATCATCTTGGTGCCTCTTCTGGGGTCACTCGAACAGCTCCATGTCCTTCCTGTGCTGGGACCCCAGAGCTGGAGGCAGCTCTGCAGGTGGGGTCTCAGCAGAGCGGGGCAGAGGGGCAGAATCCCCTCCCTCCCCTGCTGCCCACGAGGCTTTGGATGCAGCCCAGGACACCCTTGGCTTTCTGAGCTGGGAGTGCCCATGGCCAGCTCATGTCCAGGCTCTCACCCAGCAGTGTGTTTTACTTCCACCATTTTTTACAAACATTACTGCTGTGTGACTCCATCTTAATTATATTTAGAAGCATAACATTATGAATTACATTATTGTTTCTTCAGTATTCCTGAAATTTGCGGAGTTATGAGATCTCTCCACCACAAGCTCCTAGAGAGAGACATCTGTGTACTGAACAGCAATAACAGTTAAGACCTTCTCAATTGCAGGCTTCTCAAGAAATCTTTTTTTTCTACAGCATAAATTATTCTAGGCAAAATTTTACCTGAATTAAAATGGATTAATTTAACTGGTCTGGGTATCATACCCATTTAAATATGTAAAATTCACTTGGGAAGACTGTCTCTGTTTGAAAAACAGGTGCCTGCCAAGGAAGGTGGGAACCTCTCTTGAAATGGAAAATAAGGCCCCCTTCCCTCTGAATTATTACAACTTTGAACTTTAGGGGCTTTCAGGCAAAGATGTGGGAAAAGGAATAACAGTTCTTTACTAGTATGTATGTGTATGACAAGGCAAACAAACAACAACAATGGCCGCGACAACAAACAGAACCAGAAACGCAGCAGAGCCTTCTCTCGGCTCTCAGGCCCCTTCCCCTTCGGTGCAGTTACGGTCACAGCCGGCAGGGGCGCTGTTGGCTCCGGGCGGGGCAGGGCGGGTGCGGTGATTCCCCCGCGCCTGCAGGGGGCGCTGTGGTAATGGCGGGTGGGCTGGATGGCGAAATGGGCTGTAGCAGGAACCTCGGAGAGGCGGCTGGGACGGCAGGGGCGGGCACCCCCCCAGGGTGGTAAACAAAATGTAACAGAAAACTCCACAGTCTTAGCAGGCACGTCAGGGGTCAGGTGGACACCGAGTGCTGGGTTAGAATGTTGTGAAAAAGCCTGAGGCAGTGGCAGAAAGGAGCAGGGCTGAGAAGCGGCAGCTGGGCTTCTCAGTAGCAGCTGCCCCATGCAGCCAGGGAGATATGCCCTCCAGGAAGGGGAAAGGGTCTCGAGGTCCAGGGTTTTCCTCTGTAGCACCCAAATAGATGGTGAGTGTCCTCTCCGGTAGATTGGGTGTTAATAAGGCCCCAGTGCAGTGGCTGTTCTACGAGCAAAGGCTCACCCAACAGTAAGTAAGAAGCACTGGGAGGACAAAAGCTCCGTAGTGGCAGCGAATCCTCCAGGCAGCTACCGCAGACCGGCTGTGACTCCTCCGATGCTGAGATCAAGAGAGAGAGCTAGGAGCTGCGCCCAGCCTCTTCGCCCCGGCCCAAAATCTCATGGTATCGCTGCCCTTCCCAAGAGAAAACCCCTCAGGTAAGAGAGTAGCTAGCTGCACTCCTCCTCCTTGGCTACATCTTGTCTCTCTTAAGTACCAGTCGTCATTACTTCTTAGCAATAAATGGGAGTAAATTCCCTAAGAGAAAGAAAAAAAAAGGAAAAATCCTAACCTCCAACAACTGGTTTGGCATCTAAATAAATTCAGTCTCCAACCCACCTGATTAGAAATAGAAAGCTCTGATTATTGGTATTATAGCGTACATTAATTGTTCCTGCAAGTATTCCATCAGATAATTCCCAAACAGAAAAACATTATTTAAGGCTCGGGTCCCCAAAAGTAACTGAATGAAAAACTTGAAACAACAGTCAGTATTGTTTAAATTGGAGCTTGAGTCACAATGCATATACTTCAGAATCTAACAATTGCTTACATCCTAACAGTATTTCTATATTTACGCTTTTGTTCTGTTTTGTCTGCTACCATCAATTACTTTTTATTTCATTTTCTAATGAAGCTCAGACGGATTTCATAATTGCTTCACCTCAAATAATTGCTTCTGATGGTTCATCAGTCCTACTAAGTCCCTTGTTACTATTTTCCCTTTCCTGGGAACTGTGAATATTATCTTAAACTGCCACATCAAAATCCATTTCCAAGTCTCTTGTTTCTCACAGTATCCAACAGGTGTTTAAGTAGAGAATTCAGTAAACAATGACAACAGCTCTTCCAACTCAAGTAACTACAGATGTATGGATTCCTGGCTCAAGGATTACAGCCAGGACTGCCACTTTAGAGGTCACTAATGCAGCTAACTCTTTTGTAAACCAATTCTATTTGGTCACAACAGTGTTCTGGGGCAATGACTAAGTTATACATTACCATGTAAAAACATATTTTCTGCCTCATAGACACCTGTTAGTCAGTCATAACTCCTTTACTGTCAAACATCATAAATTTATTTCCTGTACACTTTTTTCATAGTTTTTGATTTCTTACTCATGTCGCCCTTTTTTAAATTAATTTCTCTTTTGAAAGGTCAGATGCCCCAGTCAGTGTGTCCTGGACTTTAGTTAACATTAACCAAAGAAAAGCGCAAAAATTTCATCTGCATAACCTGCAACATCCAGAATTTCCAGCTCTAGACATGTATAATATTTTCTATCTGGAATTCATTTCAAGAGGGGGTAAAAAAAAATTAAAACAATGTGAAGAAAAAAGTATTACAACTACTATTGTAATTGTTTTCCAACAAAACATTCTAAAACTGTTATTATCCCAACTTTTATTCCTGAGTTTTAGGGACTCCTTTCTCTAAAAATGTACAAGGAGTTTATTAAAATATGATATATACAGCTCTGCAAGATAACATTTCACACAAGCAACATATGAGTGATGATAAAAGCCACAGTAAAACATGTCATGTGAGAAGGTAGTTTAAGTAGCTTACTTATTCAGTAGCATTCATGAGAAACAAATTAACAAGGCAGACACTAAAAACGAAGGGTACTTATGAGTGGGACGGTACAAAATACACTGCCATGAATATTGCTGTATGAGTGTCACCTTTTTTCAGGGTTTTTACAGCATGATTGAAACTAAGTTAACATAGACCCATCAATTTGAGAATCTAGATCAATTTTCATTTGCATAAATAGGCTCCAAGTAACTGAGAGCTAAATGCAAACAATAGTATTGTCTGTAGTTTATCCTATGATAAATAGGAGGAAAACGGTGTAATAAAAAAGACCATAATTATCCACAGCTCTCAGTTTACAATTAGTTTTCTTTGACAGTTAAAGTCATAAATGCCAGCTTTAATCATGTGTTCGGGTTGATTTAGGCGCTGCCAACACTGCAAGAGATCTAATCCTCTTTCTTTCCTTCTCATAATGAAATAATAATGCAAATTCACCACATTGATGGGATGACCCATGTGAATTTATTATAGGTTTGAGAAGTCTCTTGAAAGGGATAAATTCTTTCTGGGTACAGACTTGAGGTAATTCAAACCAGACAAGAAAAAAAATGGAGCTGTCATCAGAGGCCAGGATATGGAATGGATTTAATTTGTATGAATAGGCTTTTTAATAAGTATAACAGGGCTAAGCTCCAGCTTCACTATGGGAATATTACTGCTGTCATTTTCCAAATCTGGATGCACTAACTTTATTTGTGGGATGAAGATGAGCTCCAAGCCTCAATTCTTGTTACACTGCAGCTTGCAGCAGACAAAAAGATACTGCACAGTGGACAGGCCTAGTGACCAGATCTTCTAATTATTTGAGTTAAGACAAATGGAACAATTAGCTCCTGGTAAAACCATTTGTGGTACTCAGTGACACATACCAACCTTTCTTGTAGAACAAACTCTACCTTTTAGTTAATGTTCAGATTTTTATCAGGTAAGGTTTGTTGTCAGTATGATAGAATACTTAATTATTTTAACTTCCAAGGGCCTTTTCAGCTAGTGAAAATATATAACACTATGTAAAAGGGTAATTGTTCTCAGTAAATAAACAGATCAAGAACATAGAGACTGAAACTAAAAATTACACAATACAGATATAAGTTTTAACCATGTATTACATCACCATAAGATACAGCCCAATTAGTGAAATAAAAAGATTTTCAAGCTAAAAAGACTTAATTTCCCTAAGCAACTGTCAGAAGTTTCAAGCTATCTCCATGGGGTTCACAGACATCATTACCACTACCCTGTTTTATGTAACTACTGTTCTGGCCACAGCAGGTTGCCCACGTTACTAACACTAGGTTTCCACTGAAAAGACAAGGCAAGACCAATAGTACAGAGTTAAAGGGACGTGACAAAATGAACCCTTTTTTTTTTCACTTTCTAATTGTATAAATTGTCCAAAGCATGTTTTCAGGTTTTTCAAATAGAACCAATTTTCTCTACAAAGATAATGAAAGCAGTCTTTCTCATTTGTCTTGCATACAAACAAAAAAGTTCAACACAAAAAATACCATTGCTCACAGTCTTGCCAAAACTTCTAGTTTTCTGTTTTAAGAGCTATAAAAATGGTCATGTTGGATGACCAAAATGAAAACCAATGCCAAAGGATCTGTTACCTTTCTATGCAAAGTAATAATAATAATTTACTTCGCCTGTAATTCTCACTTTCATGTTCTGTTCAGCCTAGCAAGCCTTAAAGTTTTCTCTTAAGTTTTGTTAGAACAAGAATGTATAGCATTTCTGTTGCCTGGTGTCAGGCTTTTTCCATATTATTTATGAGCAGCTACGGCTTCTTTTCCTTTTTCATTAAGTCTTCAGTGTTTTAACATTTCAGATTAAATACTTTCTGCAGAAATTTTATCATTTAATTAAAACAGGGTTTTAATTATATGACCAGTTAAAGCAAGTGATAATGAAGGATACAAAGCAACAGGTATGTTTGGAAGAAATAATAATAACTGCCCACTTAACTTTACTCCTGTGAACACTTAGTTATGTGAACTATTTCATGTATTGCTGAAATACCTATATACTTACTTTCATTTTGGTCACAAAATAGTTTTGATGCATAAGGCTTTGCAGGAGCAAGAGTCGGTATAACAATGGTAAAGTAATAAACTCTGTTAAAAGCTGATTGGATCTGTTTCAAGATCTGTATTTTCAATCTGCACTGCTGCACCGGAAGATATACATGCATGCAGCTGTGTTGATAGGATAGATGTTTAAAAAAGGTAAAAAAGGTTAGTGAACAGAGTTATTTAATCATTGTCTGAAAATTGCATATTTAATAATAATAGTGGTGGGTAATTAACAAGGTAGGTACATGGCTTTGTGAATTCTACTACTAAATCATCATTTTGTACTGTATCTAATACCATACATGGCCCCTAAATTGAACCAGAATGAATACCATGATCATACAGATGTTCTTGTAATTGATTAAACAAGCTCTTGAAGCTGACAGTGGAAATTATTATCTAATTGAATGGTCACCTTGCAAATAACCTGAAGAATATAAAGTAAAATTAATTTACACATACTTTACACTAGCATATATAAGCATGTCACTATTTCAGGAGTTTTATAAGATTTTCTTCCTACAGAAAGGTGTACATCATGTTATAATGAATCAATCCATGCTCTTCTCCACCAACTGCACTGCATTTTGGGAAAAATATGTTTTAAAAAGCTTTCTATAACAACATAATTCTATTCGAAAATTTCTTACGCTTAGTCTTTGATATATAATTTTGCATCACACTATTCAACTGATAACAAACTTTTTTGTTCCATCTGGTAATTAAAAAAAAAAACAACCTCCCTTGTGCTTTCTAATTCCACTCTTTTGAATTGGAGCTTTTGCTGATGCCACTCAAATGCACCTCTACCTGATAAATCTCACCAATGCCATACTCTGATCAAGCAGTGTTCTCTGACTCTGCTGAAATAGACTGCATTCTTTTACAGAATATGTGGTCTCCTCATCTTTTACCAGATGGGTCAACACTAATAATCACTTGAGGTTGAGAGGTTGCAGTGACTGTATAAGAGAGCTAGGGAAACAAAAACTCTAAATTCTGATGGGAGATTGAGATCTAGATTTGCAACTCTTCCAAACATCTGCCAGTTTTTTCAGATTTTTGAGTAGCAGGCACAACACTGCATATAGGGACATTTGGAAACTTAAATTGGGCTAATAATAGCCAGGCATCAGGAAAAATATGTTTCTAATCAACTTTTTCAGGTCTCAGATCCAGGCTAGGAAAAGATTTTGGTTAGTTCTAGAATAATCAGTGCATTTGTTATTTTAGCAGTAAGTTTTACAACTACAATGCTTTCTAGAGAAAGTATTAACAAGAAAACACTAAGTAGTCTTCATTATTAGTCTGGTTTTCACATATTTTTAGTAGCTTTATTACAGTTTTCTAACCATGACTTTGTCATATTTGGATATCTTTATCTGGATTTGTCTGCTTTTGCTTAGGTTTCCAATAAATTCACTAGCTTCCAGTATTTCTTTTTTTTGCTGTTGTTCTTTTTTACAACAAAGGTTAAAGTTCTTTTTATTTTTCTCTCCTAAATGATGTTTACAAATTATTTTTCCAAATTTATCTCCTTTTCATGCCTTCTAAAGTTTCTTTGGACTTCTCACCCAACTCCCCGACCCCTTTTCCAGTCTCTTTTCATAAATACAACCTCCCGCTGAACTACCATATGTACAATGGCAAGACCAAACTTAATCCTCTTTTAAGAATAAAAGCCTTCAGAAATCAGCCACTGAATGTTGTCATTAGTCAGAATGAAATACATATTTGTTTTCAGAATTCTATAATGAAACCATTGCATAAACAGGCAACTTGTTGTTATTTTAAAAATTATAGCTTTTCTTCAGCTATTCAAGGGCAAAAGAACATAACTGGAGGAAAAATTCGTGATTTTCCCTCAGTACTCCCCCTTCTTTGCTCCTAGACTCGCCCTCCTACTCAATATGTCAGTATACTCAATTTTAATTCTGAACAACAAATGATGTCCTGAAGCAATTTTAAAGCTAAGTTAGAAATCTTCAAAAAATAAATTCTAACACACTTTAACTGCTTGTGAAAATGTTACTACCACAACATTTGTATTTTTCCCCAAGTAAATAAATAAGAGCTATACAAATAGATGTTTCTATTAGGAGAGATATCAGTTGACATTGTATCTCAAACTTAGCTTCAGTCCATGTAAAATTGCCTACTACATGAAATTTTCAAAGAGAAAGTTTCCTTTCTACAGCTGTTAAGCCACCATCAAAATGTCAGGTCCTTCCAGAGGGACCATAGGGTCATCAAGGTTGAAAGAGACCTTTAAGATCATCCAGTCAAATGGTCAAGCAAGGAAGCAAGCAAAAACCTTTTGGTATACTTGCTTCTGGTTTTTTTCCCCTTTTATATGAAGACAAATTAGATTTTGGAACATTTTGAAGTGATTAATATGTGGCACAAGCAAGCAAAGGGCATAAAAGGTGAGGCTGCTTTATTTATATATGGAAAAGGTACTGTACATGAATAATCAATGCAAGTTTTTCAGCTACACAGAGGAAAAGTGGGTAATATTTTAATATTGTGAGGATAGGCAGGTTTCTGATGTCCTTTGTCAGAAAGTAAGCTAGAACTTTTGAAATATTGAAATGGTGTGCTGACAGATGTCTTAATTATTGTGTGTTTTATACCTACATAGTATTTCAAAGACCACGAGGGTCTCATGCGTTTGTTCTATCTCTGAAAAGAAACCCCTTAAAGAACAAAGTGCGTTGTTACAATATGGAGCTGGACTGTATACGGGACTCATAGCAAATATTGCAGGATGCAGCCCTCTGAGAAAAATAATTGATGTTTAGTGGCATGAAAGGTGTCAAGTTAATCAGACTCCACTCTATTTTTCTCTGTTTTCATAGTTTCACAGCAGTTTGAGTTCAACCCTCCACACACTCATTTGCTAGGATTCATCAGAGATTAATATATCTCCTATCATCACTCCCATGCAAAGAGGCGTTTAACCATCTTCATGAAGGAAAAATGCACTATGCAGAGAAAAGTTTGTACTAGAATACCTCCCCAAGCAGGAAAATATTTTCACTGCTTAAGCAGGTTTTCTTACATACTGTTGGAATCTTCAAATGCATCAATACACGTATGGCATATGGGTCAAATAGGAAGAAGAATGTACATAGATCACATGGCATGTGGAATAGCAGCAGGAGCAAGATCCATACATAAACTGCTTGCTTATATTCTATCCTACTTCGATTCCCTGATCTCACATAATAGTCTTCCTTTGTAGTACTACAAAGAAGCTTGCCATGGTGACCAAAGGAGAGGCTTAATTTGTGCTTACAAAGACAATGCATGTAGTGCTCTTAAAATTACATACTGAAAATGTGCAGTAGTCATTACAGGAATATTTATGTGAGGAAAAAAACCACCACCTTTCTTTCTGGTATAAAGAAACTTTAGCTACTTAGACTTCTGTGCAAATCACATTTACCCCTTAAAGGTAATGTGTCACTTTGCATGTAATGCTGTTTCTGAAAAAATGGCTGTTCACTTCAGTGCTGAATTATTCGTTTCTCCTCTGTAAAGAGTAAAATTGCTTGATGGTTTTGTAAGATGCTTTTCTCATTTCAGGTAAAATGTCAGAGGTTAATAATGACTCCCTTAGTGCAGGACATTTTTGTCAAAATGAAATACATAATCAACAGTTAAAACAATTCACTTGTTTTCCTAATGTCTTGTTTCATGGACTTAGATTAACTCCACAAGCCGTCTTTCATTATAAATCAGATAATCAGTGTTGCTGCATTGTTTCTCAGATGACAGTTATACTGATTTGAATATCCATCAGATTTCTTTAGAATTGCTACTTTTTTACAGTAACATTTTACTGAATTTTGAAACAGTTACACAGTAAGAGATTAAACTGACCAAATCCCATACTGCTGAGTAATAATGAAATGCTTAATTGATAATAATCAACACACATATCAAGCATCTTTCTAAGTAGGAGTTTTATTTATAATAAGTACAATGGCCTAATTCATATAAAGATGATGGAAAATAAAAATGCTATCCTGTGCAAGTGTAGCCTTTCAAACATAGATGAAAAAAAGAAGGAATAACCAATGGAGAGATATCAAGGATAGCATTTTTGGTTATTACAGTCCATGCACATGAACGTGTCTGACAGCCAAAGGATAAAAATTCCTGCTGTTTTCACACTGAATGAGTTTTACAGGAGGAACCCATATGTTCTCCGACAATCTACATCCCTTCTGTGTGAAAGGAGTTCCCTATCTGACTGCAATGCTTTAAAAGAGTGGGTTTATCATTATCTTTGCTAGAAATATCAGCATTTCCATTTAACTGCTTGGTTGAAAGATGTGAGAGACTTAGTAATGCCTAATATGGATCAACCACTCAAGAAAGACTGTGATACTCCTCTACTACTTTTGCAAGGGCAGGACAGACTTTAGAAAGCATTTAGCAGAAATTCTGTGAGTGAAAACACTACCGTGGAGTCACTATAAATTACATTTAAATTGTGCATCCTATTATGAATTATTAAATAGGCAAGGGAGTGGAAGGGGATGGGGAATTTTTGATGAAAGGAGGGGTGGGAACGAAGATTGAATCACTTTGCAGAGAAATTTCTTTTTGCATCAGAATATTACAGTATAATATTCTTTGTAGATACTCTTATGAAAAATAATAGTATTGTTGGCATAATTATAGTTAGAGGTTATATCGTGAAGTTCCAAAAACACAAACCAAGGTGCAGGTACATGAAGTAATCTGTTAAGGTGCATGGTGATTGATAGTTCTCTTAACATCGCCATTATCTCCTGCCTGCCTTTGGTTCTCCAATTGATGAGGCACATTCTCAGTGTCAATTTTGATCCATTGATCCTCCACTGACTTGCTACCTGAAGTCTCTAGGATATAAAATTCCTCAAAAAGGTTCCCTACAATTGCATCTATGCCCAGAATCTTGGAATCATTTCAGTGTTGAATAAACAGGTGTGTAGCTCATGACCAAACATACTGCATTATATGTCCTAAATACTTCTCCATCAGCATCTTTGTCAACAGCAGAACTTTCATAGAGAGTATTCAGGAAACTGGAGTGAATTCAAAACACAGTGGAGATCAAATCATTTGTAACTATGCTGTGCTATATAATTGGATAACTGCGATATCATTCACACAGAATATGCAAGACCCTCTCTTTTGCCAGAAGGTATTTTTACCCCTAATTATTTAAATACTTTATATCAAGTGTAGTATTTGTGTGTTCAGGAAGGGAAACCTAATTCCCCTCCTTTTCCTCCCTAAAACAAAGAAAACTGTATTCAGTTTGAAGGACACCTGGCAAAATTTTTGAGGAAAAAAGAATTAAGTGAGCATTTGTTTGATGCAGGGGCAAAAGTCTGATGTAAGACCCTTTTTGCCCCACTAGTGAAGGAACCTAGCATGCTTTGTACGGATGCAGTATTGTTTTTTAAGTATGATCAGTCTTGTTGGGCATGAGTAGGAGCTTTGCCAAATTCAAAGCCAAATTTTCACTCTTCTGCACTTGTTTTTAAAACTGATTTTTTCTAAATTTATTACTTGTGTGTATTTTGAAAGTGGTGGGAGGGTAGCATAAATTTCACGGTCTTTCTGCTCATATTGAGAGTATCTTCATTCTTCTACTTTTACACTTTCTCAGAAAAGCAGGTTTTGCCTTTCCCCTAGTTCTCTAATATCACTCCATAGAGCACTGGAGTCATTTCTGATCTCAGATGTGATAGATACCATAGCAGAAGAAAGATGTACTTTGTTGGTTTTTCAGTAACTCTTTTAACACCATAATCTATTTTTACATGTGGTGCTGTGACAACAGAAAGGTCATAGCTTTAACAAGTTACATTCTATATTTTGTTTTATAAGTGAAAACAAAATATGCTTTTAAAACCTACCATTCTTTCACTTCATCAGGAATGAAACGTGCTTCCTAGTTAAATGACCTTATGAACGTTACGCTTAGCAGTTACATTTCTTTATAGTTATAGGATTTCTGCCATGTAGAGCATCAAAATTACCAGATGCTTCAGTCTAGTAAGGAGAGTTTACAGTGAAGTGCAAAATATTTCCTCCTAAGAAAAGACAATCTAATAAATTCCCAAAACAATGTTGCAGTAAGTGAAGAATAAATAAATAGTTAACAAAGGATGTAATCATCCATATTTATAGTAAAATTAGCTTTTTCCTGTTAAACATAAGGGAAAAAAAACCTTTTGGCTAAGCAGACTGGTCAATAATAACAGAGCCAAAGCATAAGCTTAAGACTGTTTGGTGTCTTTGAAGGATAACTTTTAAATACAACTACATGCATTATAAAAGTATTTTCAAATATGATGATTTTTGAGGGAATAGAAAGAGTAACCTATGAGAATATGTCAAGAAAACACTATTCATCATCATTGAAACCCCTGCCTGCAATGCTGCATCCATCTCAGGGGTCCCAGCACAGGAAGGACATGGACCTGTTGGAGCAAGTCCAGAGGAGGTCAAAAAGATGATTTGAGGGAGGGAGCACCTCTCCTATGGGGAAAGGCTGAGACAGTTGGGATTGTTCAGCCTGGAGAGGAGAAGGTTTTGGAGAGCTGTTAGGGACCTACAAGAGAGCTGGAGAGGGACTTTTTACCACAGCGTGTAGTGACAGGACAAGGAGAAATGGCTTCAAACTGACAGGTTTAGATTGGATATTAGGAAGAACTTCTTCAGTGTGGGACACTGGAACAAGTTGCCCAAAGAAACTGTGACTGCCCCATCCCCAGAAATGTTCAAGGCCAGGCTGCATGGGACTCTGAACAACCTTGTCTAGTGGAAGGTGCCCCTGACCATGGTCGGTGGACTGAAGTTCAGTGATTCCTAAGGTCCCATTCCAACCCAAACCATTTTATGATTCTGTCATCTCTTGACTTGGTAATTTCTCTTATGATTATTTCAAACTCTGTACAGAACAAATATGATTGTTGAAACTTAAAAAAATAATACCCAGCTATAAATCAATTCACAGGCCTATAAGCTCTTTAAGAACAATATATAAAAGATGGGGGGAGACTAGCTTTGTTCAATATATTAAATAAATTTCTCAAAATAAACACATTTATCTATTATCTAGTTATTATTATCATAGTAGATGCAGTGTTATTCATTCTGTGGTCTGTACTTCCAATCATCCCACTTCTAAAGTGAAAGGACCTCAGAACACAAATGCACCCTGTGTTTAATAGTCTTTTTATCATGTAGAAAACATGTATGTATAGCATACATGTTGTTCCAATTAATTTGACAGTGACAAAAATATGCAATGGGTTTTTCGCATTCATGTTTTCCTCAAAAGCATGGGTTCTTTTCTTATGAGCCATTGATTTCATCACATTTGGAGGAAGTTACATTCTGTTTTCCTGAAACAGCAACACGTTTGTGTCTAGCAAAATGTGTATTACAAAAAATATATTTTCTCAGAAGAATCAATAATAAGAATAAGTAACTTGCACTGAGAATGAACAGCACTCAGCAGAATAAACTGTACACAAAAGTCTTGCAAGGAAGGATTCTCCTAAATACTTTCCTAATTTCCACAGGTTTAGCTTGCTCTTTGTGCTGATCAAAATTCTAAGTCACTGCTCTTAGGAAACTACTGTATATAGTTTACAATATCTTCTGAATAGTGACTGATATTTTTTACGTGTTTTTTTATACTTGTTTTTATACTGTGGTGAGCCCAAATCCTGACTGAGGTACTGTCAAATTCCTCGTCGTGAGATGAATTGGTAGGAATAGCAAAGATACAATTCATTTTTGCCAATCCTAAATAATTTATTTAAAAAGAAATTATGCAATCCAACAAAATACTATTTTTTGGTTTTTTTAATGCATATTCTTAGGGTAGGGTGTCTTTGATTCAAACAGGAGGTGACGCAGCTCTCGGTGAAGGTGGTAGGAACCATGCTACACCTTCCCCGAGCACCCCACGTGAAGGTCAGGCGCTCCCGGAACAGCCGACCTCCCGCTGGGAGCTCCCTGGAGGGGACACAAAGCCACCACACAAGCACTCTAACCACCTGCATGGTGGAGGCACACACACCCACAAGCACCAATGATCCAAAAGCGTCAGCCGAGGACGAAGGAGACAAGAGGGATCTTCTGTGTGGGTATCCAAGAATTTATTCCCAGAAGGGTCCAGGGACGAAAAACAAGAGTACTGGAGGGTCCAGGGCTTTTGTAGGGGGTACAACAACCAATCAGGAGGGGGCTAGGGGGTGGAGGAGGTACAGACTGACAACCGCAAATCAGTGGGGATGGAGGTGGGAGGGAGGAGGGGATAGGGGACCAATGGGGCGTCGAACAGCGGAGAACATTCTAGAAAGTATACCTATTAAAGAGGAAACACACATATTCAAAGGAAAAGGGGCAGAGGGCCAATGGGCCAACGAAAAACCAACAATCTACATAAGGCTGCATGGGCTTGTGGGTGCTCACCGTGAACTAAGAGGAGGTGATAAACCTCAGAGCCGACCCAGCAGGAATTAGCAGCTGTGCTGGGGCTCTGCAGCTCCCCAGTCATTCTGGCGGCGGCCACAACTGCCACAACAAGGAGGCATATTTTTAATGTTTCAAAGGATTTTTTTATATTCTTAAGGTCACCAGAGTTCTTCTAATGACCGTTCTAGATTTGATCTACTAATATGTCTGCCATTTCTGCTTGGTATATAAGCATACCAAAATTTCAGTTGTTTCAGGAGAATTGCTAGGGATCAAACTTTTTTCACAATACAGACCCTCAGCAGCGAAGAATAAATGAACATGATGAATTCACAAAGCTAGAAAGTATCAAAATTAACACAATACTGCCATTTGCACTAGTCACGTATAGCTAGAGTTAAAAGTGTTACCTATACCTAAAATTAGAATTTTTTTCCACACACACACATATTGTACAGGTTGCAGGACTTCTCCCCATCAAGCTTTCTCTGAATAGTCTTGCAGGCATCTCTCTTGCTACAGCAGAATCCCAACCTTAACATCATTTTTCACGCTATAAAGCATGATATTAGTCCCTTTGGTCTCAGGGGCTATCAGTAATACAAATAACTTAGATATAATACCGTATTTATTTTCTTTACAGTGCAGAAGAAAAATGTGATTTATTTTCCAGGTTTTCATAAAAATTATCTTTTCTAAAAGCAAGTTCCAGTAAGCACAGATTTTTACACACTGTGCCCCTGAAAAATCAGACAGAGAGCATCTACACAAAAACTGCAACAAAATATTCTGTGCACAGCTGGTAACAATCAAAGGCCTAATATTACCCTATCACAAGTACTCGTCAGGGCTGCCCAATGACAAATGGCAAAGAGGAGAAACAAAATATTTTCTTCCTTAGGAATGTAGAAAATATAGAAAATAACTTGACAGAGAATATATAAACAATAAAGCATGCACTTTAGTTATTTTAAAATACATTAAACTGTCATTTCAGTATTTCAATCCGTTGTTCAGTATAATGCTTTTCTAGGTATTGTATCAGGCACTTTATCAATAAATAGTGGCAAGATGGTTAAAGTATTAAGATTAGTAAAATAAGAACAGTCTAGGTTCATAGCTCTGAATGAAAATTTAGAGTGAGCATTTACATGCATGTCTCTGAATTAATAGGGCACAAAAATAAATGAGGAATTACATTTAAAGGTATGATGCAAAAGTATTGTCTAGATAATCTTGCCTTTTGCAAGTATGACTAGGAGAATAAGGATTATTTGCCTACACTAACCAGTAGGCTTAAAACTTTCTAAGATGTAATAGCTCTAAAAATCACAGGTCCAGAAAACCTAGTAAAGTACAGAGAACTGAGTTTCCTCCAGCAAGAAGAAACTAAATTCAACTAAATTCAGTTTTATCTAGGTGCTGAAGACAAATGCTGATATGCCACTGAGATTCTCTCAGCAATGTGTAAGTGACATCTAAATCCACAGATGCATGCAGTCCTGCTGCATGTGAGCTTTCGTATCATTTCAGTTTCCAAAAGGGATCATTTACAAACCCCTCTTAAATCCTAATGCTCTGCAGTCCTGTCTCCCTGGAGGATGTTTAAATCAGGTATCACTTAAATTTCAGGGCTCTGATTAGCAAAGAGTGTCACAGCTAGTCTGCTTAACTGTTATTATTCACAACCACTCCTGTATGTGATTTACAAACCTGAATATTCTATGATGGTTGCATTATGCAGTCTGGGGTTCAAAAGACATTCTTTAGACTTGGACCAAGAAATGGAACTAGATTTCTCACCGACCAGACAAACATTCAAATTTTGTTTCAAATCAGAGCAGATGATAATTTGTTACTTAGAGCAAATCTAATTGCACACCTGGGTAACACAGGTGATGCATCTTTTTTGCTACTGTACTTTACTGGAGATTCTGACATGACATGAGGTTTTGGAGTCAGCTGGAATTTCTATATCTCAGCAGTGGTCTGACCTGGTACATGTCAGCAGCAGAAATTTTTTTTCTGGCATTGAAACACAAGCATTCAGCTTAAATGAAAGCTTGGGATATCTTTCCTGGTTCTTCAGTAGGGGCTAAGTGCCTCCCTTTCAGCTCATCCAGAGATCTGAATCTCATCTGTCGGCCTAAATAATATGTATAATAGTTCTTCCATGCACAAAAAGCTTTCTCTGAAAATAAAAAAATTGAATTATGAAGACGTCAGGAATTAAAGTTTCATGTTATCCACCTACAGAAGCCAGAAATGTTGTTTAGTTTGAATCCGCATTTTTGATCTAAATAATTAAAAAGCCAGCAGTGGCTAATTTCCCATCTTTCAGTTCATATCTACTTTATTTTGCATAAACAAGAAACCATACCAAGGTTTTATAAAATTCAAAGTGCTCAGAGAGAAAAGTTTCATAGACATGAGGATTCATAATTACACCACTGACTGGACTGGACTTTGACATCACAGGGATATAACCCTGTATTAAAGAGGTCAAAAAGCAGCAGTGAAAAGCTAAGAGCAGACAATAGGTATAAAAAAATGGATGCTGCTGCAGCATTTTAACATTCATCCTAAGCAAGGAATAAAACATAAACTAAGGAAATTTCCTCAAAAACGAAATGCCAGTATCCTCAGACAGCACGGTATGAAACAATAATATTGTAAACAACAGCTGTCCTAGTTAATTAAGTTCAGGAAGGCCAGCAATAATGATTTTGAGAATCCAGAACATCTTTAAAAACATGCAGTTCTCTTTCCCCACACTGACACATAAAAGTATAAAAAACATTTAAGCAATTTAGTGTAAACTTTATGTAATAAAATAAACCCTCAATGTTGTTGTCAAGGTCATCAAATTTTTAACAACAAAAATTTAGGGATAAAATAAGCTCACAACTTAATGCAAAGGATTATGCATAAGACTTCTCCTAGCAGTGACCATACTTGCACATTAAGTCTCTAGGGAGGTGAGTGACTTGCAAGAGCATCAGTACCCATTAAATTCTGCTGTCATTGACATATGTTGGAGTTAGCAAGACCTGAAATTGAAATCTGTTACCATGTAGTTTTGTGTATTTAACCTCAACCCTGATCTAAATCTGATTACAGATAATGGAACATGTTCTGAGCAAAGGATTTTTTTTACCAGTCTGGGGACCAGACTAATTCAATATTGTCATTCACCAAAAAATGAAAAAAAACCAAAAACCCACCATGTCTGAAGAGTTTTCAGCGGCAGGAGAGGCAAGAAATAAACTTTATTTACAATATCACAGAGACCCAAGAAGAAAGCTAGAGGAACACTATATCATAAAAGAAGAATAATATAAAATTTAAAATCTGCAATATCTAGTTCTCTTTTGGAAAGAACAAAAAATAATATATTCTTGCATTATGTTAGAATTAGTGAACATTACGTCTACCAGTAAAACCTACTCATGTTCATAATATTTTCTGTCAAGGATAGTCTGTTGAATCATGTGATGGCCAAATTTCTAGCATCCTTTAAAACATATGTTGTAATCCCAAAGTAATTATTAAAACAAGTAAAAATGTAGGTTCCAACCTAAATATTATATGAGAGAATAATTGTATCAGTCAAAAATATTTCAGTGGTCTTCAAAGGTAAAATTGAAAGTGGAGAGCATAGACATATCTGAACTGATGCTGTTTGGTTTTTTCTCAAACCCTAGATTTCAGAAGAGATTTTTCTCTATTGCCTGCTTACAGTCACTGGAAAGACTTGTCCCCAGTCAATGTCACCCAGAAAAGCTATTGTGCTGAATTCTTCTAGTGCGAAGTCCACCTTTAGACAACAAAGAAACTCACTCCAATTATCAAAGTAAAAAAGCCATGCCAAAGTCAGGGTGAGATTCTTCACTGTATAAATGTGTCTGAGATAGCAGTTTCCAGAGATATAAAAAAGCAAAAATATCAGCTGTGAAATAGCTGTTTCTCTCTAGTCAATATTTGGTAACTCAAATTCCAAAGCAAGGCTATAATTACTTTCCTGATGACCAGCCTCACTGAAAAAAAAAAACCTGAAAGACCTGGGGATATTTCCAGAGAAAAATGTTGCAGCTATATTTTCATTTTACATGGCAAATCTTGCACAGGAAAACACTCTGGCATAACTTTCATAGATGGTAAAACATTTATAGATCAGATATTAAAATGATTAATACATGCTCAAAAATAGGAAAGTGTGCTGTAGTATTATACCCCCATGATTCAGTTTAGCATAATGCCACCATATAAGCCCCACTTAGAAATATGGATGTATTCAATTTGAATGACATCTTCCATTTTCCTTTCAAGAGTTTTCACTCTGAATGGTGAATATAAGTAATACACATTCTTTTCAAATATAGTATTTGCAAAAATAAGATTGGAGAGTATAAAAGATTCTTCTTGTCCTCACATGAAAGCTACTTAGAGAGGGGGTGGGTCTAATGGTAAAGTATTTCGAGAATTTGCTCAACAGAAAGGCAGATAAGATCAGATTACTTCTCTCAAAGCACAAAGCTAAACTGAAAGTCCAGCTTGTCAGCAAATGTTTAACTACAATGAAATTCATGCCTGCCTACAATACACTAATTGGATATTTCATCATAATGTAAGTATGGGAAATTCCACACGGTAATCCTATAGCAGGCTTACACTAAGTGCTGGTCTGAATATAATTAATAATCTCTGGATATTTAGTGTCAAGCTTCTAGGAAGACTCTCCTGTGGTTGAGGCAAAAAGAACTTGAAGTTGGAAGCAGTTCAGAAAATATGATGCTGGGAAACAAATACTTGTTAGACCTGTAAAAAAAAGGGGGGAAGAAACTATTACCACAAAGCAGAATGCAACATGAAGTGAATTACCTTCATGAAAATTTAATGCAAATGATATTGAAGCAAAGCTAAGCTTTATGTGGTGGTGTTCAAAGGAAGGTAAAATGACAATTTATAGAGCACTTCCTCTTTCTTGCTTGCCACAGGATATAGCAGTAAAATGAAGGCAAGGCTTTTCTGCATTATTACTTTTGCAGAATATTTATATGTTTACAACTTGAGTATTGTTTTTCAGAGTAGAGTTTTCTTGTTGTAAAGACCATACCTATTTTTGTTCGTTATATCCCTGTTTCCTTCTTCAGGTGCACACATCAATATTCCAAATCCTGCTCTATTGTACACCAATACCTGTAACTCTTCTTCGAGTGTAATCTACATTGAATAAATACGATTTTTTATTTAGACCCTCAGTCAAAACTCTTCCATAAGGTGAGCAATAATACCTAACTTACCCCACTTGGTAATAAAACTGTTGTGTGGCTCTGTATAGGGACAGGATATGAGCAAATACCTACTCTGCAATGTACTGTGAAACACTGTGTGCACCATTATGAGGAACTGTCTTGGAAAGTCTCAAAGCTATGTTTAACATGGTGACCCACTTGCTGACCCATTGTCATCCCAAAAAAGACAGACATCACAGACACAAGGCCATCTAGATATGTGATGGTTTTGCCTTGGCTGTCAGGTGTCCACAACCTGCTGTACCACTCCCCATCTTCGTCTGGGAAGAGCAAAGAAAATGTGATGAAGGGCTCATGGTTCAAGATAAGAAGAAGGAGAGATTGCTCACCAATTATAGTCACAGGCAAAACAGACTTCACTTGGAAATTAATTTATTGCCAATCAAAAATCATATCATGGTAATGAGAAATAAAACCGAAATCTTAAAACAACTTCTCTCCCCACCCTTCCTCTTCTTCCTGGGCTCAGCCTCACTCTCAATTCTTCTGCCTCTTTCCCCCAGGTGGCACATGGGAATGGGGAATGGCAGTTGCCAGCTCATTATACATTCCTTCATCCTCACACTCTTCCCCTGCTCCAATGTGGAATCCCTTAGACAGGATGGCACAAGGGCACAGCTGCTTCACCCCGGTCTGGCTGTAGAGGAATCTCAGCTCCAGCACCCAGAGCACCTCCTGCCTCTCCTTCTCGACTGACCTCGGGGTCTGCAGGGCTGTTGCTTTCAGTCCTTTCCTGCACTCATGCTGTGCAGTAACTTTTCCCCCTTATTAAATCTGTTATCCCAAAGGCGCTACCACCATTGCTGATGGACTAGTCCTTGGCCAGTGACAGGTCTGTCTTGGAGCTGTCTGGCATTGGCACTATCAGCTTTGGGCACCTTCCCACTGCAACCACTCCTGTACCATGCTTGGCTTTCTGTATTCTTAATGTATCAAGGTGTATTGCTCTGCTTCTTTGCTATTAGACAGTACTACTCCCTTGCTGCCCAAATTTTCATCTCTTTAATACAGCCTCCAAAGACTCTTTACTGAACGTGCGTATTTGAGGTATAATCCTGCTTGCAATGAACTGTGTTGAAAAATATCGTCAAGACTTTAACACAGAAAGAAATCAATCTAGTGATCGTAAATGGTCTGTGGTCTCACAGGGATAGTCTCATTTCTTAAAAATTTCAAGCTATACAATGAAATATCCTTTCTGTTTCTAGAGAACTTTATGAGGCATTAATGTATAAGACACTTCGAAAACTGCAGTTTTCCAGGCTGTCAACTACATAAACAAATAAAGAAAGTTATTTAGTATAATAAATGCTAAATAGCTGGCATATATATTTTTTAGAAGTCATATGAATAATATATCCAAGCTATTTAATCAACATTTAGATGGTTAGTTGTCTTTTTTTTCTGCAGAGAAATGCTTATCTAAATCTCTGGGAATTATCACAGTTCCCCCAGCTCACCTAGTTACCTAAAACTTCCTAATATTTTTCTTCTAGGGTCTTGTTTTCTTGAATTTTCTTTCTTGTCTGTTTTTTGGCCATCATACAATGCTTATTCACAACCTCTTGTTCATATTCTAAACTAAAAATTTACAGTCTGAGCTGCTAATTTGATTTTCAGATGCAGGAGGTAAGCCTTGAACTTCCTACAGTAAGGGTGATATTAAAAAACAGAAAAGGAAATAAAAAGAAAACATCTGAGGCATCTTTCTAAGATGAAAATAGATTAATTAACCTAATTTTGTTCCAGCAAGTGCAACAAAAGTTCCAATATACTAATTCTACTATGAAATAACCATAAAATTTTCTAACTCAGCAGACTTGTTTCTTGAATAATGTCAACCTTGTAAAAAAATCCTGTCTGCAGCTTAGTCCTTCTTTGCACATATTCTGAGTTATAGTCTATTAGTTTCCCAGACAAATAATCGAAATTCTGTATCTTCTTTTTTTCCTTTTCTGGTGCTGTTGAACCTTCATGGGAAGGTGAGATAAAACCTATTCTGTTTTCAACAGGGTGTCTAATTAACCTTCAGCTGCAGTTGTCCTCAGTTAAATTTACTTAACCTCTACAAAGTTTGAGGGCATTTCTTTCTATGCAAGCCTTTGTACTTCAGAGAGATGCAAGAGTTATCTGAGCAAGTTTAGTTATAAGAAGGAGTTTGGCATTGAGCTTCTCCAGAGGGTATTTGCCCCACTGGATGATACGTTATATCACTGGATTTAATCAGTTAATTATTTTATAAAACATTAGAGCATACCATTAAACTGACTCCATGGCAGTCAGCAACATGTTACCTTTTATCAAAGACAACGTGTTCACTGGCTGCCACAAAGAGTCAAGTACTTCTTTGCCTCCCTCTTTTCTGCATTCATGTGGAAGGAAGAAAGGCCAGAGGGACAGGATTTGAGTTTGCCTAAAAACAAGTATTTTTTGTTTGAGACATTTGAGACAGTGTAAGTTCCCAAGACACCTGCACAGGATGGACAGATATGACAGCGGTGCACACATTTGAAGCAGGATTGGAGCTGACCAGAATGTCCCAGTGCACCAAAGGGGATTGCCAGCATATGCTTGGGTGACTGGTCCCGTCCTTCCTGGTTTCAGGGAGTGTTAAACCATTCAAGAGTGTGGAGGTCCTTTCTTCTGTGCAGTCTTCTTGGCACAGCTCTGACTTTGCGTGCTTCTGCACATGTTTAGGCCTAAATCCTTATTCTAGTTTTTGACTTCTGTCTTATCAGCACTATTTCACAGTTCCCATTTCAACTTCCACTCCTACTTCACTACTGTCCCTGCCTTACAGCATCAGAAGTGTTTTCCCAGTTATGCTGTACAAACAAGTCATAACACTAAGACAGTGGACTAGATTCATATCATAATGAAAGCTGAATTTAGGGTTTTTTTCAGTATGTAAGTCACAACTAGGTCTGACAGAAGTCTCTGTGCTAAAAGCATGTATTTTTTTGTTAATTAGCAGAATGACTGTCTAATAGTGATTAAGAAATAATTTTCTTGTAATTCATTAATGAAAGTTGATCATTAAATAAATTACCACCTTTTGTTAAGTTATTTTTGAGACAAGAACTCTGCTTCAATAACGCATACCATAAATACTCACAGAGTAGCTTATCCTTCATCCCAGTATGGAAAAAATATTGATTTAGTTCAATGTTAAAGGACAAAGCCAACATTTTTTCAGATATCCTATATAATAAGATCACATAAATACTGGCACAAGGAAGCATAATTCTGGTTTCTTTGTTCAGACACAGTTTCCATTTTATTATCCAGATTTAGATCTGAAATGAGCATATGAGAAACAGTCTTATTATTGAGTCAGACAAAAATAAAATAGACAAAATTTTGGTGCAGCATCTGATTTGATTCAAAATCAGGAATTTCATTTAGCCAAGATCTCTGCTGGGGATCCTGAGGACAAACTCTCCAAAATTTATCTCCGTTATTGCTCTTACTTCTTTTCTTTCACAGTCGTCTAAGGAAATCTGTCCAGAATCAGAGAGCTGCAGTCATCAAACAAGCCTTGTCTATTTGCTGTCTCAGCTTAGAGGTCTGAGTACACTGTAACTGTTATGGAAATGAGCCTCAGTCTTCCACATTGAATAATAAAAACTCCTTATTAAGTCTTCAAATTCATTAAAATCATGGTGATGTTAGAAGGGAAAATAAGGATTTTGTTGTTTTTTGTTTTTTTTTTTAATTTAAAGCGTTGTAATTCAGGGGTAATGATTTAACAACCAAGCATCTCCCAAAATATCTCCTCCTGGGTAACCTAGAACTCTCAAGTTTCCCAAAATTTGAGTGCATGATAATGTCACTTTCACAGTTTATCTCATGAGAGAAAACGAAAAACCTGTACCAGTAAAGCAGGCAATGGTTTCATGTGGATTTTTTTCTGTGAGCAATGTCTTCATTGTACAGATAGAAATCTATCAATAAAAATTAGAAACAGGAGGTAAAGACAAAAAAAGAAAAGGAAAGCCATTTAAAATGTTTAAACTAGAGGTTAGTTTCTTTGTCAATCATATCCAGCTTCATATGGTTTTCATTATCTAGGCAATAAAAGATTTAGAATAAGGGACTGGTTGTCCTGAATTGGAATAATCTGAATCCGTGACTTTCAGGACTGTGACTATTTTATGATAACCACATATCCTAGAATAACCTTTTTTGCCATTGCAGTGAAAGAAGGAATCTTTATAGTATGAGCCAAGTATGTATTTTCCTTGTTTGTAAAATTTAAACTGGCAGTTCAGAATGTTTAACAGCAGTTCCAGCTGAGACTTGAGGTTCATGTGGAATAAACTGCCCACTCACTCTGGAAATAAAGCAACCAATCCAAACTATGCTTTGATATAATTAGGTTTTTTAGTCTGCTGTAATGAACACCACACTGAAATTTGTATGCAGATCTGCAGACTCAAAATGATACTAGTGCATTATGCTTTTTGATATGTATATGTGTATATGCATACATGCAGGGGTACATTTGCTTGACAGGTCAGCAGACCTGTAAGAATGATGGACTCATTCCTCCCTTTCTGTTAAGATTTCTAAATATTTCAAATCCAAAGAAATAACAGTAGCATAAAATTACACTGGAAGAATTCAAATGTTCTATAAACCTCTTAAATTCCCCAAACATACAAATCAAAACTGAATCCCAGCTCTGAAAGTTAAAATAACTTTTCTGCTTTAAGACCAAACATTTCCCAAAGCTGGCTTTTTGCTAAACCAATGTAATTAAAAAGCTCAGCTTTTGAGCTCTAAAAAATCTTACTGTCTGTAATTGTGGTAGGGCATAGTTTAACAACCCGAAATTATTAGTTATGAAAAATACTTTCTAATGGTATGAAAAAGTCATCATTTTTAGGGGATACATAAATATAATTATATGGAGATCGAGTGGCAAGGAATATGAGATCCAAGAGTTAGAGATACTGAGAAAACATAAATAATTCAAGGTTTAAAGTCTTGATTTGATATTTTTCTATGAGAAAGAGGTTTCACTAAATTTCTTAGCAACTTATCCCTTAATCTCCACCATTTTCTGAGAGACTGTGGTTTACCCACAAAAACATGTTTCCAAGGGTCATGGCAGAAAAAATAGAAGAATTATTTTTTTTTCTTTTGGTTCCTAATCTCAGACTTGCCTAATTTGACTAATTGGCTAATTGTCCAAGATATGCCTCATTCACCTTTGCGAATTTTTATTTAAGCCTGGCATACTTTAAATCTAAAAATAGAATAAAAAAAATGTACAACTTACCTGTAAGTGAAGCAGAATTTTAAACTAGGACAACTGATATCTGAATTTGAACATTATTAAATTTCCTTGATCAGGCAATTCTGAAGACTCTTAATGGATATTTCCGGGGAGACTGAGAAGATTAGAAATGTTTTAAAAAGTAGCATTAATTGGGGTTAAATCTCCTTGTCAAAAGCTTCTTATTTGAGTAAGATTTAATTGTCTTACATTTCATTTCTGAAGTTGAATGTTGTTATTTTTCATTTGTATATATGCATTAATTCAACTGGTGAGCGTTTGGAAACCCAGCCAAGGGATGCAAAAACCAAACATAGTGAAAAATGTATGAGGAATTTTCATAATTTATGAATTTTCATAACTTAGGAAAACTCTGATATGTAAACAGCAAAACAGAAAAAATTTCAGAAATGTGTTTAATATCAACCATCAGGCTAGTAGGAAAAATTTTTCTTCCCACATTACTGCTAAAAAATCCACTGGTACTTAAGAGTTAGCAATTGAATTGCACACTCCTGCTATAACACTTTCAGTTGCGGTCGTGAGAGAACCATAAGTAAATGCACTTAATTAATATTTCGGGCAACAAAACATAAAATATGCACAGAAATCCTTTACTTGATAATCCGTGGGGAGATAATGGATCGTTGAACTCTAGTGTTTTGAAAAGTTCTTTTTATATTTGGTATAACAGAAACTGTTTTAAAATCAAAGCACATTTAATCTATCTGTCAAACCTTTTCGTCCCACTAATTGGCAGCATGGACATATCATCAATCCAGTATTTCATTAGTGTTTGTGTATAGTCTATACCAGCTCATTTAGATGCCCTCATGGTTTTGTGTATGCCCCATACTTCTGACATCTGGGATGACAGATATTCTTGTAAATAATACACAACATAAATAGTGGTTAGAGCTTGAGGAACCTCCCATTTTCTGCAAAGGAGTGCAGACCTCTGTGAAATGCTGGGAATGCACATGAAGTTCGATGGAATTTAGCTTGCAAATAGGTTAAATTGAAAAAAATCCTTTCTGGTGTGGTTCTGAGAGAGACAGAGTAAATCACTGAGGAAATACAAGAGTTCAAAGAGTAGTATGTTAATACTCACCAGAAGTGTAATGGGGAAAGAATTTGAAGGAAGTGTAACAGGAAGGAATTTGAGCAAACTCACAGCAATAGCACCTAAAGCCACAGTAATCATGGAGAAAGTTCACCAAGCCTAGTTACTTATTATGTGTGAACAGCATTACGACAAGCAAAGAAATTTGTGTTGAAAGACATGCCCAGACTTTCTCTTTATCTCAGTAATATTGCATAGTTATGAATGAAAACTTTCTGCAAAACTACAGTGAACTACTTTACATTTTTTTCCACGTAATAATAGAGGCATCATGTGACATACTCATTACCAAAAAGATGCCACAGATATCTTGCATTCAATCATAAGATAAAACTGCAGTAATCCAGTTGCTGTTATGTGATTGTTGTTGGCAAATACAAACTGTTGCTGGTAAGCTATACAATCATTATTGTAAACATGAAAGCAAATGCACTGGAGGGAACAGGTAAAATACGTTATTGTGAATTTGCTTTCTATCCCCGATCAACTCATAATTTCTTACAGAAATGGAAAATTTTCAGCCATATGGTAGTCACTGTCATTGCTGTCTTTCAAGATTTTCCTTTTTGTGTATTCTTTACCTTCTTTATTTATTCTTTTTGCCTTTTATTTAGTAACTAAGAATTAAAGAAAAAGCCTATGAAAAGCTCATAATGGCAGATAGTGCTCAAAGGGGATATTGCTTTCTCTTTTTAAGAAATCAGATTGTCCATTTGAAGGTAAAATGACCTGAGATTCGTGAAAAGTTAAGCAGATAGAAAATGGACTGTAGAAGCTGAAAACATTAATTACTATAAAGACAAACTCATTTACAACTGTGAACCGTTTCACATTAGATGTTCTAAAGCAATAACTGAAATTTCTTCTTTAATATAAATGATATTCTCATCCAAAGCGATTTTTAATCAATTGAGTTTTGTCGAGCCAAATATTTTGGGCTACATTTTTACTTATACTGTAGGGAAAAAGAAACACATTATTAAATATGTCCTATAGCTTGAAGAAGATTCCTGTTTATGAAGCTTCAAGTATGTTAAGTACCATACCTGTTTGAATACAAGGTTTGTCTTTAATTTCTTGAAATTCCAATTTTCCTCTATTCATTAAAAATAATTTTTAAAAAGTAATGCTAATGTAAAAGGAAAGTGTTGGTGATAGGTTCTCTTTATGAGTTACTGTATCCTCTGCAATAAAATGTACTGTGAGCATGCTCCAATTTACGAGAATAATTCAGTAGCATTTTGTAATGGTTTGGACTGTGTCTAACAGCTTTTTTCAATGAGCTTTCAATAATAAAATAAGCTGTAATGCATTGGCTTGTGGCAGTATTTCACTAAGTGTATGTTTTGGAAAGTGAACTTACAGCAATGTATTGAAACAGGAAAAGGGTGAATTTTACAGGGTTTGCTTTATTAGTAACAATTTTCATCTAGGTTCACTGGCCACATGGGGATCCATCTGCTGAAATTAGTCTTTGAAGGGTAAAGCTACAGCCCGGCCTGTCTAGCTGTATTAAGGTAACAGACTACAAAAAGGGCTGGAGCAAGAAATTTCCACTTCAGGGCTGGTGAACAGTAAAAGAATGTGTCTGCTGTTGGCAGTATCAATCTTTCATCTCTTGACATGTCATATAAAGTCTGTACAGCAAAATGAATATGTCAGTGTAGCACAGCACTGCTGGTTTACCACAGTGAAGTACTGTGGTGAGATTCTGCGAGTACTGGTATTCAGGAAACTAATTCCTCCAGGAGACCTGGCTCCATATTCATCTTGCAGGTGCATAGTGACACCTTGCTGATTCTTCTTCAATTTAATTGGTGTTCTTGCTAGCTAGAGAAAGCTGGCACAAACATCCTGCTTGCACCTTTCTATTGCTAGCAAGGAAGTTCCGTTGAAAATTTGTCCCAGGGCCTTAGAGGGGCTTGGCTTTGCATAAAGATTTACTTAATCCTACTTGCATTTTTTTCTGAGGCCTCAGAAGTAGTAATGCCTTAAATTTTTGCCTTAGAAAATTAATTATGTATAACTTAAAATGCATTCAGATTTTAAATGCCAATGAATCCTGTTATTTGCACAAGTGTTCTTGTTTTCTTTCACAATAGAGAGAAGGGGGTCTCACTGCTTCAATGTCATCAGTACAAGTAATATAGTTCCTGAAAATGCTACAAGTCTTTATTTGGTGTCACTAAAGTTATTATGGACTTCAAAATGACGCTAATTCTACAGGAAGTACTGGTGAGATTGCTTGCAGATCTCCTAGTATGTCAACAGTATTCTCTGTGGAGCTCCAGTACAATACAAAGGAAAGAGAAATATTGCTGAAATAAGCAAAACCAAAACCAAGAGTTAAACAAATGTACAAAAAAGGTAACTGAGAAAACACAAGATGAAAAAGAGCCTATGTTCAGAAAATGAATGCACTGTATTTTAAGATCTGCACATCCTAGCGGAGGTAGAAAATTCAGACAGGAACTGTGAGCCAAATTCACCATCAGTGAAGCTGTGGTGAATTCTTCCCAGGTTTTACAACTGCATTCTGTAAAGAACCCTAAAGCAAGAAAAATTAAATATATATATATAGATGGAAGAACTCATCCACCCCCACATGAATTCATCCTTAATAATCCACTGAAACTCATAAAACATAAACCACATCAATCCCCCTCAGCACATAACTAGTTATTAAATGCAAACCCCAATATACCATAAAGCTCAAAAGAAAATGGGAAAATGACACTAGCAATGTACTGTGAATGTGAACGTTATAACATATGGAGGACAAGTTTATAAAACAGCAAGACATGCAGATCTAAAATTAACACACTTCAAGCTCCTGTGGAGATCACACTGGACTTCAGAAAAGGAATACTAATTATGTTTAAGAGATTCTTATGAATCTTGGGGACATAAAAAATAAGCAATGTGTTCCTGCAGTGCACTTAGAGGTCCTGATTTTGGTGACACTGCAGTTTAAATTCAGTGGAAAATGTCTGCTTTCCCTGCTGTTCCTTTCTCTTTGTGCTTTGCTACTTTGGGAGAAGCTCTTTATTCCCTGTTGAGCAGATGACTCCTTGGGGACATGTTCCCCAGAACAAGAGAACTATTCCTGTAATAGTCAGCTCCTCTGCAACAACTGAACTTATTGTGAGAACAATAAGATTAATATGTTTGTTTATAGAGATTTTTAATTCTTGGTTGGCAGATACTGCTGCTCCCTTGTAGTGGTGAATGGGAAGAACACTTTGTACCGTAGTATCATAGCATCTGATTTATAACATGCATAATGTTACAGCTCACATTAATTTGAAAAATCAAATGGCTACTCAAAAAATAATAAATAAATAAATAAGTGGGAGAATACATCCTGACTGATGCTTGTCCAGGAAATCTACAACTTCATTTGTAATTTTGAATGGTCTTTTGTCACAGTGGCAGCAAGCCCTGTTCTAACCTAGAGGGTGCTCAGACAACTTGCACTGAAGTCTGAACTGAACTGTCCACAAATGTTCTTTGGCTGTTCTCGTGCAATTTCTGTTGCTGTGGGCCAACTGCCTTCCCTAAATTGTGTGACCAGTTTCGTAAAAGTGTACTTAACTTTCATGGCTGCCTGGGGTGTTCCCTGTAAGTTCTACAAAAATGACAACTCCCACACTCAAACTTGTTTTGAATTCAAAGAAGCAGCAAGTTTCATAAGTATTACAGTTGCGGCAAATAACAGTTTATTTACTAGAGTTCAGGTACATAGCTGTTAGACTGCGCACTGTTTCCTTAGCCTTATAATGAGGGTCAGCAGGGTAACAAAACCACATGATAAATTTTAGCCACAGTCAGTTTGTGCCATGCACCAGTTTCCCCTATTATTTTTCTGAACTGCATGAGTGAACTATTTGGAGCAACACCCAAACACCCTAGACACCAGGTGGCCTAAGGAGCTAACTAGAGTGGAACATTTTATTCTCACGTTTGCAGATAGGCAAACAGCAAGAGCACAAGGCCTTGCCACATCTCCTTCTTCACAACATGACTTGTCCACAGGTGTTGAAACAAGAACAGTTGCCAGTTTCCTTCTTGCTGCACACAGAGCTTCCCCCTGTACTGCTGGCTGGAGTTCACTCATGTGCTCCCATACTGCTGTCTCTCTCATGGGTGCTTAGTTTAGCTTCTAACTAGTCCCTCAGTTGCTGAGCAGCTGTTGTGTACTTCTTATACTGAAAATTTTACCTTCAGTGCTTTTTTGCTAAGGCAAATCAGTACTTCAGTTTTAGGTAATTATCAACTCAGAAATTCTTTTTCTTAATGAATTAAAAACTTAAACAAATGAGGAATATCAGTTTTACAAACTCGTTAGTTTGCATTGGATCCAAAGTATTGAGTATGGAAAGAAACATTGTTTACAAGACTTCTCTCAAAAACAAATGCTCTTGGTTGATCTGACATTTTGAGAGTCATAAACAAGAGTTAAAGCCAGTGTTATTTTAATCCTCTCACTCGCTTAAACCATGCACATCACCACTTGCAACATTATTTTTGTAGGAGAAGGCTGATTACAAACTCAATGTAAGTGAGCATCCCTTGAAAAATTCACACTGCTTTCATTAAATTCACTTGTATTAAATTTAGGGTGGTCTCCCTGAACTGACTACACAGTGATTGATTTGAAGAGTGGCACTTCATTTTCTTATTTTTAGAAATGTTCCAAGACAAAAAGAAATGTTTATTTCAACCAAAACTGATTATTTCTTTCAGTTAAAATTTTTCAACAAATTAAACTTGGCTAATGTAAAGCTATTTTATTTTTTCAGCCAACCTGAAAATCAGTGATTCAAGCAGAATCTCTTTAATTTAGCCAAAAGGGACTGAGTAGCACCCACTCACCAAAAACATAAATGACATATTTTTAGTCTCCTAGATTTTTGCTAATGTACTGGCACTCATTGTTTAAAGTAAAAGTCAGCTGCTTTGATTCCCCAGTGTTAAATATTATCTTATACATTTTGTCACATTTTTTTTTGTAATATTTCTAATAAAATAAAATGATACGTGAGGAAAATCTGAGCAGAACTGTTATCTAACTGGTGTATTCACTGTTATATCTGAAAGTATCTGGTACAGATAATGTTGTAAAGCAGACTTCAAATTAATCCACAATAAGGTATCGGTAGAATTATATTGTCTGTTACTAAGTCAGTGTAGCTAAGATGGTCTGCCAAGAGGCCAACTGGAAAACTTAGACTTAAAAGGAAGGAATATCCAAAAACAATGGAAGAATATGGTGAAAAAATATACATACACACACCCCCCCCCCCCTTCCAAATCTACAGTGGGCAGGCCAGTAACAGGGAGGGATAGGGAACATGGCTCTTTTGCCAACTACATGTGATCTTACAACTTCACCTTAAAATTCCTAGAAACCAGAACTGTCTCATAACGAGCTGGCAGGGGTTGGTGATCATTTGATCAACAAGTACAGTCTGGTTGTTTCTTAGTTGCAACACCTCTCTGAGCTGCTCCTGAGGAGGAGCAGTTACAGGTCACTACTTTCTCAAGCCGCTGCCTACATTCAATTAGAATAAGCCACTTTTTTAGAGAATAGAATTTTACTGGTCTTTGCACAGCTTCATACTCCTTTCAATTAGTATATGCTTTATTAAATGATGAAAATAGAGCTCAAAAATAGTGCCTCTTTATGATCAAGATATTTTGATCCTGCTTTACTGTCAATAAAATTGCAGCATAGGAGGGTCCAGCCCCAGATAGGAGCTTACAATCCAAATAAATTTTCAGGCTTCTTTCACAAAAGTTAAAAATCACCTTCAGATTATACATGCTGATTCACAGTGGTAGGGATTGTTACTTTACTGAATCAAGCTTATCCTTATGGAGACAAAGTCATCCATGTTGTATATGTGCAGGAAGAGAACTTTAATATGTAGTGAGGTGCTGTAGCAATCATAACCAAGGACATCTCAGTACAGAATCATTTGCATTTGGTAACAAAACAAGGACAAATAATGAAGCCTTAAATCCTTCGACAAAGACATTTATTTTCTTTGTTTAGGGATAAAAGGTCTGATTCCTCATTCACAAGCTCACCGTTGAGCCCAAAATCATGCAATGGAAGAAACCCTGCAGACAGACTAAATGCATATGTTCTATTGACTTCTTATTTCTTTCACCTCACACTCTTGCAAAGAACATACATATTCATTTTTTTTTATTAGAGCGACTTCATCCACACTTAGCGACTGGGTCTGACAAGCTGTGCTTTGTTACAAGAAGAAATACTGAGAGTAGAAAGAGGGCATCAGGGGTTCATTTCCCTTTGTGTACAACTCCTTGCGATGACAGAACACAAGAGCAGTCTTGGAGTACTGCCAAGGGAGGATTTGGCAGCTATAATCATTGCAGCTGCATTTTGAGGAACCACTGAACCTCTCATAACTCATACCAACTAACAGACAAATGGGTAGCCTACCTGGCGCCTTGTGTAAAGGGGCACAGGATCTTTCATCCTTCTTTCTTCATTTGCCACAAGCCTCTGGTCACCTCTGTGATGACCTGTGGGTTCTGGGTGCACATCTAAGTTTCCTTCCCTGAACGTGGGAATGGAAAGTGATTTTACAGCATGTGAAACTAATGTGGTCATGCATAAGGTCAAGCATCATGGCCTTATGTGATTTGGGCTGTTCAGCAAAGACTGGCTGCTGCAGTAAGAGGCAGACACAGGAGTTATGTGCAGTTCTGGAGATGTTTTTTAGAGATGCACTTCAGCAAGTGTCTACAGCATCCTGCGATATGACTAAAGAATTTCTAGCTATGGCACTGCGGTATAGTGCTTCATCAGGATTAGATCCTTAGTATTCTCTTCATGACCAAGCAGTTTCTAAGAAGTTACATAAATTCAAAAGCAAGCACTTGTCATAGTAGTCTACTAGCATTTATACCTCCAGAGAGTAGTCTAAGCCCTAATGCCGTGCCAAATACCATTTAAGATGATTTGTAAGTTTATGCCATTTGAAAAATCTGAGGTGGTTTAGGCAATTATGGCACCAGAGGACTTAATGTGCCTTAAAACCATACACTACTCTGAGGATTTTAGGCAATTTAAGCACTTATGCCATCATAAAGCAGTTTAAGTGCTTAGACTATCTTGAATGTTTAAGATGGTGTATAAGTTCACCCTACATCATCTAGGATGATTTGAACAGTAAATCCTTTGTCAGAATACTGTTTGAGCATAACTGTAAATTACTTAAACTTTTTTTAAGCAAAACTTTATCTTATAACTGGATAAATCTTTACAGAAATTATAAAAATGCTTTTACATTACTGTTATTGCAGAGTTAGTTCAATCCAACATTAGCTCATTACCACTACTGATCAGCACTGTTCTCTAAAATTACAACGCAGACTTTAATTTTTAAACACAGCAAGATTTCTGAAATCAGGAACCTACCTGGTAGTGGACTTTTTAAATTGATAATAATAAAGTTTCCAGCACTGGTTATAAAAATCACCAGATACAGCTTTCTAACTGCTTTTGTATACATTAAAATAATAAAGTCTATAATACCGACATCATCTAAAATATGTCCACCTCTGGTTTGAATGGAAATATTGAATTTCAGGCATACAAAAATAGATTTTTTTTTTTAACGGAAACAATATGTGCTTCAGAAATCATTCATGTCCAGTATTCTGAGACAGCATGACATGTTATTATTACATACCAGTCTGTCTCTGTCACTGCTGCCATCAAAGTAATGAGCTTTCATGCGAAAAAAAGGTTATTAACATAGGCTAACCATTTTTCCAGGTGGTACAGATACAAAAATTGCTATAATTAATACTTTTGTACATACTCTGTGTATGACTTCTGCATATTCAATGTGATTCCATTGCCTTCTGCATCAGATATGTGAGGAACCCTGCAAAATTTGAACTGTTTTCTACTCAGGTCCTACTACTCCAAGGAATGACTTCAAATAAAAGCCTAAAGTCTCATCTGTTTCTCCACCTTATTGGCCACATCATAATGGGATACAAAAAATGGCCTTGATGAAGAGAGCAGGTCTTTCTGTGAGTTGTGTTAGTGACTCTCTGTGGTAGGAGTGGCAAATAATAAAATAGTACAGCAAGCTTACAGTGTTTATGCAGTTAACTGAAATCAACCAAAAATACTGGGGGTTTACTTGGCTAGAATGTGCAAACATAGAATATTTCAGTCTCTTATCTTTCTTGTTTCCAAACTTCCTAAAGTAGGCATTTTCTTTCATCTTTGTATTCACAGTTTGTTTTGTTTGCTAGCATCTAAATAAAAATCTGACTAATATGATGACACTTTTTCAGGCACTAGTCCTTCCTTTAAGACTGGTGCCTAAAAAAATCCTCTTCGATCTAGTATGCAAGCTGCTAAGCCAACTGGAAAAGCTACCTTCACTGAAGCTCCCATCACAAAAAGGAATCTGATGCTTTTTCCTCACTCATTCACTGACCTGTTCTCACCAGCTCTCACGAATTGTCAGATCCTTATAACACTAAGGTAAATACATACCAAGCAACATTGTCTTATTATGCCTTGGTTTTTGTATATGCTAATGAAACAAAATCACTGTAGCAAAGAACAAAATATTTACAACTCTCATGACTAAACAATAACTGTGTAAATTTTTGTCATTCGGGATCATGAGCAAGATTTGAAGTCTTACTGGCAAAAATGCATTCCTGCACACACAGAAAGACCTGACCAGATTAAAAATTCTGTCCCTAGTAAAATAATATGGGATGTACTCTAAGCAGACTTTATTGGTATTGATATGGGAGAGGAGTATCAGTGTACTACTCCACAATTCTGATCTGTTCAGTCTCCTTTAGAAGAGCAGCTCAGTGAATAGTTTCAGGAAGTTAGACCAAAAAAGCCATTTAGATGGGATTCAGGCATTACTCTTTAATTATTTTAAAGACTATAGGGTAGGGGAAAGAAAAGCAATGCTGAGATAATCACACTCTTATCCTAGCCTCCTGGGGAGACATCATTTGTGAGTTTCCCAAAAAGGATGACATAGCTGTCATGGGTTCATGATTCCCACAATGCATTTCTTTTTATCTTCATTAATCTGTCACTAATTCAATCTGTGAAGGTTGTGTCATAATCATATCTTACATTTCTCCCCATTAGTGTGGAACAAATTACAACATTTTTCATTTCAGAAAGACTTAACTCTTATTTCTGTTGATAACAAGTTCATAAGGTAGAGATCTCAGTCCTCCCAGTCTCCACCCCTAACTTAAACCTCCTCCTTGAAAAAATAGAAAAAAAATTAGACAGAAAATAATAGGATAATATTATCCTTCTTCACACCTATTAGAAGGATTCTAATTCTTGATTTTAGGAAAATAATTTCTATTATCTTTCATGACACTGTTCCTTTCATAGCTGTACTTAAAACTGTTTTTTGAAAAAAACAAAATAGAAAAAAAAAGACTATTCATACTGAAAATTAAATCCTGAAAATATATATGATCTAAGCTAACAAAAATAAAGATCTTTAGCTTGGTGCAGAACTAATACTGTTAAAGCTACAATGAAGCCACTTCTGAGACATAATGGCTCAAAAGATTAATAATATCAGACAGTTTAGCACACGGAAATCTTTTCATATTCATTGGCAGTTGTCAAAATTGTTACCATCTGATGACTGCTTCCCATTTGAATATAATGGTATTGATGGTCTCAGTTCTCATTTCAGGAGGCACTGATCCACTTCACAAAACATAACTGCATTTGACACTGGATGACAAAAGAGTAAATCTTAACTATTTAAACAGCCCAAATATGTTCTCACTCCTAAAAATAGCAAATTTAGGCATGTGTTGTTCATTGCCAGGATGCAGAATCACCCACTACACTGAGGTTTTGCTGGTGTAAAGTCTTTTAATCTCTGGGGCCACTACTCTAAAACTGAAATACTACCTAAAATGCAGCAGTGGATTTATCACAGAGTGATAATATTTATGCCATCTAGTAAGTAATTACACTAACATATTAAATATATTCTTCAGACACTTACTCAGATTTGATTCCATTCATCTATTTCTGATGTGTGATCTTCAAACTCATTTTGCAATTACGAGGAGCGAATCTGGCCATCTCAGACATATTATCCCAACACCAGAATACTTGGGATGTTATTAATGGCAGAAATTTTAACTGCACCTCAATCTACAGTTCACTTCCTGGTTTATTTAGTTACCTAGAACTGTCTCGACTAATCCTGGGGTATCTGTGTTGTGTTTATATTACTTCCGTGAAATTGAAGGAGATCAGTATGTTGAAGCAGCTGGTGCCTGCCCCAACAACTACATTATTTACAGCTCAGGGCCTGTTCTTCAGACACATTTAGTGTGGTCTCCTGGTACAACACACTGTATAAGTGTAGCAATATTGTCCAAAAAACCAGTCAAACCCTCAAATTACAGCGAAACACTGGAACACATCTGGTGCACACCTGGAACAAGGTTTGCAGTTTCAGCGGTTTCTTTAAGAAACTACTTCATGCACACCAAAGTTCTGTGAATTGAAACAACTCCCAGTAACTGGAAATGATTGAGAAATTCACTTCAAAATACACTACTGCTCCAAATAAAATGCTAACTCTGAGGGAACTAACATTGATTTCTTTCATGTTTCTGAAGTGTTTCTGACAGATCTAAGTGATGCAATAAATGGATTCAGAAAACCAGCAAAACCAAAATATAGCTTCATGCATTCTGAAGTTGTTGCACAAAAAATAGTTTTTACCTTCTTCTTTAAGCAGTCAGCTACCACAAGAGAAATTCCATATATCCATTCACTATTACCTTGTGTAGTTGTTTTATCCCCAAACACTTCCTTACAGGGTACACAACCAATTGTTAATGTTTTACTTTTCTTTTGAACAGGATTTAGATGTTCTGAACAGCTGTTTTTGCTGTTACTCTAAAATCTCTCACTGTAACACTGCCCTCAGAGTAAATGTCTCCTTTCCTGTGTTACTTTTGTTTTCAGTGTGCAAATCTACAGAGGAAGCTGTATCTTCAGCATAGTTTAAAAAAGTCATACACAGACATTTGCTTTTTATTTGGCATTGCAGGCAGCTGAAGGCTGAAACCCTAGAGCTGTAGTTCACTGTTAGTATGTCATGCTGTCCAGAAGGGCTTTTTTCTGAAAGGTGATTAAGTAAATGAAGTATTCTTATTAAAGATATTCTCTGAACTTGATATGATTCAACCTTGTTAAAGCTAGTATGATACCATGAATATAATTTTTTTATCCTGATTTATTCATTGCGGGTTTTTTTATTTTCATTTCAAAATAAAGTCATCTTCCACAGCAGAATACTAGCAAAGTCTTATATCCACTGTGTATCATCATCAATAGATATTTTTCAAAAAACAGCATTTCATTGCTATCACTGCAATTTCACAGTAGTCTATTTCTGACTTGAAAGTTTAGATAGGTAGCTGTGATGGATCATATTTTGCATTACTGTGACATCTATTTATACAGGGGGTAAGTAAATACATATCTCTTATACCTCTTGACACATTTGTAGCTACTGGTTGATGTTTTATTGAAGATGGAAATATCAGTATATAAATTAGAGGCACATATGAAAAACCGGATATATCTATCCATATCTTCAATCCACAGTCACAATATATAAGTAGATGCAGTACAGGAAGCCCTCAGCATGAGCAGATGAAGAAAGAATAGGATAAACAATAATTTTCTATGTAACATATTTGTTAGGGACCATAGATGACTAATGATAACATTAGCAGTAGAAGACAATTCCAGATCTTCATATGCTTGCCGTGTCTGGACCTCGAACACAGGTGGGTAACAGGCTCACCATGGGAAAAAGGGGAACTATACTGTGATCATTGATGAACCCTTACCTTGCTTTCCTATCTGACATTATCTCAGAGAGATAACCTGGAGTTAGTTTGCCTTCTTCCTTGCCCTTCCTGTTTTGCAGATGACCAACATGACCTTCTAGGTGTAGGGCAAAACAAAAAATCCCTCACTTCATTTAAGGTTGCTATGTATCTGTCAGTATCACATACTACTTTTGTTTACATGTGCTCTTGCCTCAAAAACAAAAAATTTGTTCTTTCTAAAACTTTTTCCTCTGTTTTTCTGGTTTACAAATACATTTTTTCCAATTTCCTGTTTTATTTATTGTAACTACTGCTACTGGCAGCAGTAATTGATAGATTAATAATTTGAATTGTGGAAACACTATGACAATTTTCACTTCCTTTAATTACACAACTTTCTCTGCATTTAATTTGCATTGGACTTAGAGTCATAGAATCATAGAATTGTTAAGGTTGAAGAAATCTTTCCTAATATACAATCTAAACCTCCCCTGGCATAACTTCACACTATTGTTGCTTGTTCTTGTGCTAATTGCATTGGAGAAGAGGCCAACCACCATCTCATGAGAACCTCCTTCTGAGCAGATGTAGAAAGCAGTAAGATCCTCCCCAGAGCCTTGTTTTCTCCAGGCTGAACAACTCTGGCTCTCTCAACTGCTCCTCGTCAGACTTGTGCTCCAGACCTTTCTCCAGCTCTGTTCCCTTCTCTGGACATGCTCCAGCCCCTCAATGTCCTTTCTGAATTGGGAGTCCCAGAATTGGACACAGCACTCAAGGTGTGGCCTCACCAGTGGCCAGCACAGGGGGAAGATCACTGCCCTGGTCCTGGTGCCACCCTATTGCTGATCCAAGCCAGGATGCCCTTGGCCTTCCTGGCCACCTGGGCACAGCTGGCTCATGTTCAGCTGCTGTTGACCAGCACCCCCAGGTCCTTTTCCACCAGGCAGCTTTCCAGCCACTCTGCCCCAGCCTGTAGCACTGTATGGGGTTGTTGTGACCCAAGGGCAGGGCTCAGCACTTTAATTTTTTCAGTTTAAATAGTGCTGGCTTTTTAAAATGAAGATAAGCACCATCACCTTGATCGCCAAGAAAGACCATCATCCTGCAAGTCTGCATATGTTTATGTAAGCATCCTGTCCATTTTAGTTAGCATACCTACTTAAACTGAAATCTTGATTTAAAACACACTAGTGTTCTCAAGACCAAAGTTAGTTTTCCACTGTTCCTCTGCCTCTTTCCTATGCCCTAACCACTGATACTGAATAGGGAAATAGTGCGAAGCCTGGAATGCCTTCACTTCCAGATGTACAGACCTCTAGAAGAGGCTTTGTGAAGACCTGACTGGACACAAAACAAGACAAACTATTCTGTCTATGCACCTCTGTCTTGCATTGACAAATAAAAAATCTCCATTGACACAGACATGGGATGATACACAACGCATCTTGCTGTTCCTCTTCATTATGAACCGGTTTAACACAGAAAACCAAAGGAAACTAAGCCTCCATGAATAAAGTGGATTGGACCCAGAAAGGTTCAAAATATACCCAAAAAACCTGATCAAAACCAAAAGAGGTTAGGTGCCAAAAAAATTTATGTATTTTATTTAATAGTAAAAGGGGCAAAGAGAAGGGAAGAGAGAAGAAAGAGGAAAGGAGAGGAAGGGTGGAAGGCAAGGCAGAAGAAGGGAGGAAGGAAGGAAGGAAGGAAGGAAGGAAGGAAGGAAGGAAGGGAGGAAGGAGAGGAGGAAGGAAGGAAG
>VZRS01008071.1:257807-377736 GCA_013398055.1 Ifrita kowaldi
AGGAGCAATCCAGGGCCTCAATCAGAAGGCCTATTCAGGGTGTGGTGCTCTTCTCTGCAGCTTTTGTAATACAGTTTTGCTATAATAGGCAAAAGTCCTTCATGAAGATATTTAAGCCATAAATTATAACATTCAGGCTCCGACACTCTTTACTGGATCTCTTGTCCTGTTTCTGGTTTATCACAGCTACACGATAGTCCTTCAAAGTACACTCACTCCTTGCTGCAAACTTCAGTCCACACTAAACAGCACTGAACTGACAGGCCTTTCACAGCATGAAGGGTGATGAAAATACATGAGGATATTAGAAAAAACTCAGCTTTACTTTTTTTCTTCAAAACTGCACGAAAACTATGCTGTACATCTATGACCAGCAAAGGACCTGGTATGCAATTGTGTCAATCATTTTGTTCATTTTCTGTTATGTGCAATAGTCTGTGGTTATGTACTGTTCTTTGTAATACAGTATTCTCAGGGAAATTAATTATGCCATGGATTTCATGTGCTGAACCTAGATGTATTGGCTTGCCTCTTGTTCTTTGTTTAACTAGTACTGCAGATGTATTTTCATTCAGAAATTCTTTGCAAGTAGATCTTGCAAACTGAACTCAAGAATAGGAACAGTAAACTCTTAATTGCTTTTCTAAATTAAATATAATAAGGAAGGTTTTTTTTCTATTCTGCTAAAATAAAATAAAAAAAATCCTTGCAAGCAAAGACTTGTTATCCCAGTATTGAGAATTCTTGTTTAATGAAAGGATTCTTTGTTCATTGTCTTCTTTTTCCATATGCCATTGTAAAAATTTGTGTTTCAATACCGGTCTGACAGATCTCTTTGTACTGCACAGTATTTGTCATTCCAGATATCCTTAAGAGCCACAAAACAATAGGGAAGATTAGTTTATTGGTCTACAGATTAGAAATTAATAGTGTTTTAAATGAGGTCTCAGCAATCTTTTTTTTTTCAAATACCGAAATGTGTTGTATGAAAATGTGTTGGACATCAGAAAGAAATTTTCTTAATTGTTTCCATTTTTATCATTATCTGCAAAACTTTATAAAGCTGTCCAATACAAACAAAATACTAAGAAAACAAGATTCATTAACCTAAATTATTAGCATTATACACAGCTGTAGTATTGTTGAACTGGTTCTTTTTATGCTCTGGTGGACATTTACAGGTAATCGACATTCCTGCGGAAAGCTTGAGTAGAAAATGCCTTAGGAATAAGGCCAAATATATAACATACTGTGTTGGTAGGGACTTCATTTCATAGAGCAGTTCTCTGTACATTGAACTGTAAAGATAAAAGGTACTTCCTGACTGTTTGCCATTGTAATTACACTATCAGAGAGTTTTAAAGAACACACCACAGCTAGTTGTCCAAAATTTAATGTATAATAGGCAGCAAATTAATTAGTTATATGCAGTTTCAATCACAAGGGAAGCAGTGTTCTTCAGGCTACCTTTCTGACATGCTGACCTTGTGATTGTAATACCACTTTGGGTGATGTATCAGGACAGGCACACGAGACGACAATTTGATAGGTCATCTTGATACCTTCCTTCATCGATTAAAAATAAACTAAATTTAAAAATATTAAAAAATATTAGATAAATTAAAAAATAAACCACTCTTTAAGGGGCAAATCTGGGGAGAGAGATAACTTTGGTAGTCTTGTTGTGAGTTTTCCAGCATTAAATGTGTGAAAAGTTCAGATTCTCCTCTCCTAAGAAAAACTAGCTGCAATTTGTAGTAGCACATAGAATTCACATATGCACACGACAGGCAAACATAAAAGTGTTTTAAATCTTGTCCTGACAAATTAATTCAGTGACAGAGTCCGATATTTCATTGAACAATATTTACTAATGCTTATAATTACAGTTTTAATAACAAGATGATAAAATGTTACTTTACCTTGTTTGTGGTCCACTTTTTTCCAAACTGTTCCAACTTTTCAATCCAGTTTGTCTCATGCTAAGTCAGTATTTTATGAGAAAAATAATTAGTTCAGAAGTGAGAAAATGGAAAGGACACCTATCAAAGTCTCTTTTTTTTTGCACTACCAATATTTTGGAAGTTTGAATGTTTTATTTTGATAGGATTTTTTTACTGAGAAGCATGTAAGTCCACCTTTTCTTGTTACTACTTTAATCTTTATGTCTGATTACCTTAGAAAAACAGCATAATGTCACAACTAAGAGATGACTCCAAGTTGGACATTGCACCAGAGGATGAACACTAACCTGGATAAAATTCCCTTTAATTTTTGTATCCCTACTAATAAAAACCTGAAAGAAGCACGTGTACATAAGAGCTCAGCAACTCAATGAACTTTTGCAAATAGGTAACATTTTGACTGTATTCTGCACCAAAATATTGAACTTCAACAGAAGAAAGAAATAGACTTTTCAAAGTGTAATATGCAAGTAGCAGATTTTTTTATTCAAATAATTGCCAGATATATGCAATTCTAATAATAATTGTCTTTATTAGAACATGACCATAGCTTTTCATATGCCCTAGACTTTTCCTCATGAAATTGCAGTGCTTCAATTATGCCCATTATCCCCATTATCCCCGCTAAATGGAAAACTGGTTGGGATACACTGACAGGTACACTATCTAATGCATTTTCTTTTATCAAAGCACTGGAAGGTCTTTTTAAAGTGACCACTCCTGGAGCTTGGAAGAAGTGTTTTCTCAGGAATAACTAATTGAGTTTTTCTCAGGAGCACATTGTACTCTGTCCTGGCCTGCCTGGGATGTTGGATGTTAAACACCTGCAATCCTATAATATGAAGCAGGTAAAGTTACCAGCGAGGGAAAGATGTTTTGTCTCTAGAACAGCCATACAGATTCCTCTGAGCTGATTTATTTCTTTCTAAGATGCATATTGGCCACTCTTGCTCCAAACTTTTACTCCGTCTCTACAGGATGAACCACCCATAGTGGTTCTGTCTGGTGTTAATTTTTCTCCTACCAGCTTTGTAAGTTGTAAGGTTAAGCAAGCATATCATAATCAGGCAATAGATATAGAACATGCTGGTTGTGAGCCATTTTCTCCTAGTAAGACAATGCAAGGCAATTTTCAAAACAAGGTAACATAAATAATAATGCACTCATTTTTACAGATATATATGCAGATTCACTATCAACTGTTGATATATATATATATATATATACAGAGGCATGCTGATTAGCATTAATTCTAGAAAAACAGATTCTCATTCAATTTCTTGGTGTCAGTATTGGTAGAGTATTTCAGGGTAAACATTATACTCAAATGCAGACACTGGTTTATATAAGAAATGGTGTTTGATTGAAAACTTATCTGTTCCCCTTACATATTGACAAGACAGGCAGAAAATTTCATGAGCACAGATTGAAGAGAATCAAATTAATTCCTAATATACTGCCAGCAATTTGCACAGTCTGTGTTTTTCCATAGTCCCATTGTGATCATAGAGAAAGAAATAACAATCCAGGAACATGCCATCCCTAAATAGGAATTTTCAAATGTAACAACCTATGATTCTAGGCTGAACTTTAAGATCAAACTATTCTACCACTTGCACTAAGTCTCTTTTTTTATTTTCAATTGTAATGGATTGAATCTCAACCACTGATTGTCAACATTTTGTCCCTCAAGATCTGCCATCTTGAGACAGAGAGCAGGCCAAACACTACAATCATACAAAAGCTTCATTTTGAAAACTTTCTGCTGTTCACTCATGTATATGACAACAATCCCACACAAGAATTTTGAGATTAATTTCATTGCTCGTAGGAGTTAAATTTGGAGACATTCATGTGCAACTTGCTAAAAACCCAATAAATCAAATATTCTGATATATTTTTAACTCAAAAAGACTGACTTCTATCTATAAAAAGACAAAAATACCAACACTTAGATATAGTAAGATAAGCCTAATTAAATACTGAAATCAAAGAATAAATATACAGATTTTTTTCTTACCCATCCTTTCACCCTTCCACCTTGACTATTCTTTTTTGTTTCTTTCTTTAGCATTGCTTTATGCATATGATACTTACATATGTAAGTTGATGTTGAGTAACTAGTACTTTAGTGATTTTGGAACACAGTGATGAAGCTTCTAACATACTATTCTATTTTTAGAAGGACTTGTTATGATACTTGAGTCCTCAACATCAAATACCTTTAGAAGAGTTTTTCATTAACCAAACACAAAGACCTAGAATGCCATTCTCAAGCAAGATGATGGAAAAACTTTCTGGAAGTCTACTAATTATTTCAACACATCCCAGAAAACAGAGGGAATATGAAAAAGTGGTAGAATGATTTCATAAAGAAGCTTTCTGGTTTTGTGACAGATTGGTAAAACAACAAAAAGATGCATCACTGAAAGAGTAGGATCAATCTAGATTGGGATATGTCTAGTAGCAACAAAATAAAAAGTTGTTTGCTGTTTGTCTTACATAGTCATGTGGAGTCCACTTCTCATGTCCCATATGTCCCATAAGCAATGAGAAGTTACATTTTAGATAACAGATACCTGAGATCCATTACTCTTCCTTGTGGGTCAGTAATCCACTCTTTGGGATACAGAGACTGTTATCTTGTAGTAGAATTTTCCTCTCTCTTCAACATCCAACCTCTAGAAGCCACACCAAAAATATGATTATGGAAACAGAAGTTAGAATTTGCTATGATCATCTCTACAACATAAACTAAGGGTATAGAAACACAACAAATACTTACTTCCTTGCCTCTGTTGCACACAGGTCACTGACAGAAAATATTCTAAGCTTGTTTTCCTGGAGCAAGTCAAGATACACTTACCAGGTGAGTCAGTATGGCTGGAATCAACTTCCAAAGACCTTGATTTTTTTCTGATGTTTTTCAGCTTGAGTATTTCCTTGGGTGTGCCTATAACACAGTGGCCCAGTATCAAGTCAGAGCTGACACGGCTAAATACAAGAACTACATTATCTAGAAAAATGCACTGCCAGTGACCAGTGCTAGATCAAGCCCTGGGGACAGTTTAGCTTTGACATGACAGCATTGCACTTAAAGGTACCTCTCCCAGTTCTGGCATGCAGTGTCAGATCTGTGTGGCTTCAGGTGTGTAACCAACTCAGTCAGTACCAGGCCACCCGTTACACTGGAGAATACCATACAGTGATCATTAGCTGTGATAAATAATGAGCAATACTTCTGCATCAAAATTCATGCTGGTTGTTTTTGAAGATAAGGCTCTTTTTAGATTCTGAGATGATGTTGGGGATCAGAATTTATTCTGTGACTTTGATGCTTTTCTGTCATTTCTTTGCTATTGGCTGTCCTGCATTGGAAGGCTTACCAAAAAAATCTAGTTGGATAACCTCATGTTTTATCCTATTCTAGACTAATCAAAGTGCATTCATGCTAATATTAACCTCATCAAATTACAAGGTAAGCAATTTTCCTTCTACTCCTGATATTACAAAAGCCAGCCTTTCTGCATTTGCAAAAAGCTCTATGACATACTGACACTTTATATATGCAACAGAAAGACAGCCAGACCATGACTTCTAGTTTGTCCTTCACATTAAAAGGGTGAATGAACAGTTCTGTCTTTGCTCAGCCAACACAGTAATTTCATTTCTCTGGTAACAGTTATACTTCTATGTCTCCAGTTCCTTTGGATGACAGCACAAGTGCAAATGACATAGGAGAGCAACAATAAACTTCTAATGAGAACGTTAGCTCATTCCAAATAGGAATGATTTACCTCCCACACCAGTGCAATACACATTTGTCCTTCATTTTGGAGAAAAGAAGAGGAGCAGGAAGAAAGAAGGTAGGATCACAGCATCAACGGGAATGTTTGCCACTGAAGAAACTAATCTAACGGTTTATCACATATAGATGTCCCTCTCAAGCACTCACCCTTCTAAGGTCTCTGCTAAAGAAGGGAAAATAAACTGTTCTAATTGTTAGTTATGATTTTATTTCTAGTAGACCTTGTGGTGAGCTCAATGTTTTCTAAGTACATGCAAAACCAAGAAAAAAAAGATTCTCAAATTTGATTTGTAAGCTACAGTAATTTTCTTCTCAGGTGTTTAAGAAACTTTAAATAAGCCTTTTATTGCAGACTGAACATCGAACACCAAATTTCTTCTGCCTTCATGATGTGTTAAGTTGTGTTCCCAAAAAGACCAAGGTACTCAGAATCACTCATTGATTTTCAAAATCCATTTCATTGTTACACCACAGAATTAATATACCAAGGAGCAAAAGCGATCTGACACAAAAGTTGAAAAACAAAACAAATGAACTAGACAAAGAGTAACTACAGTTGTTTTGCTAATGCCAAATTTTAATACAGATCTTACATCGGTAGTCATATTCAAATTAGTTTACCTACACAAGTATTGCAGTATGTAATTCCCTAAATAGATTTATCTTGGTGTGGGCAAAATATAGGATAAGCTCTAAAACTCTTAAATGTTACACTGAACTACAGTATTTAAAACCTGGACTGACAACTTTGGCATTGAATGTCTCAACTTAATTATATTTTTCTTTTACTGTTTTTCATATGTCATGAATAATAATAATGTTGACTACCAAATTATCACATAAGCAACGTTTGCAGTAGCTGTTTTTAGAGAATTACATTTCTCAGTTCTGTTGTTATTTTTTTGCTCTCCATGGAACAAAGTCAAGACTATATGAGCCATACATTTTTAAAAGAAGTGTTCCTTGGTTTATTGCTTATAAAGGCTGAAGGAGAAAATAAGCCACAGGCAGGGTCATTAGAAAAATAAAATAGCACAGGACTGCTACTGCTGCTACTGCTATGCAAACTGCGTTTCTGACTAGAATCCTTTATCTTGAATATTAAGAAAAATCGTGGACACTTTGAGCATATGCCTTTTTCTGGAGCAAGTATGTATCTATAAACCTTAATGCAAACAATGAATAAAAACTGGTTCTTCATGAACAGCAGGAATTTGAGAGGAAAAACAAGCAAAAACCCAGAAAGGCCATCTGAAAGCTTTCTACCTTCCAGCAACACTTTTCTTTTTTGCTTAGAATTCAAGTGTTTTTCCTTCTATAGGACTCATAAATGATATTTTCTCCTTGTCTTACAAAAAAAAAGGAGTTAGACTTATGCAGAAAATCTTTCCCATACAGTTTCACCAGGCTCAGTTTGACTTATGGTGCTCTACATCTTTAGTACTTCATAATCACAGTGAAGTTCAAGCAAGTGCAAAAATCTTGCAGAAGTCTTGATTGTAAGCATAAGAAATGTCTACAAAAGCATATTTTATTGTGACTTTCATTAGGAATCTAATGGGGTTTTTTGGGAAATGTTGGTTCATCCCTTTAACTGCTTTAGCTTAGGGCAACACTTGCATGTTTTATAGACAGTGCTGAACATCTGTTTGTACACTCTTTCTTTGACAAAATGATTTCACATTACATTTCTATTAGAATCAGCTCTTCCAGTGAGGAGATTAGTACCTCTTGTGGTCCTACTTTGTGAGGAGTTTTTTAATCTTTCTCTTCTTTACTTTTGCCTTCAGCTAGAAATAACAAGGACATACTGGATGCTAAAGTCCACTTCTCCTTTCTCATACTTACAGGAGCACAGAGCTGCAACATTGTGCAATAAATACTTTGTTGGTAAAATGTACATTAGAGACCAAAAACATAGCAACCAGGAAAATGTACTTTTTCAGGCGTTTATGTGTCTCTAGCTCTTAAACCATTAGATACTGAGTGTGTCATACAGATGGCACATTCAGTCCCTGTGGAGTGATGTTGCTGTCAGAAACACTGTACCAGATGTACAACTAAGGAACACCAGCACTCATGGCTGGAATGAAAATTCTGGGAGGCAGAGAGAAGTGTGAACACACACAAATGTATCAAACTTAATGGTTATTGTGACAGTCCTTCCATAATTATGGTAAACAAATTTAATGAAAATGAGTCTCTGCCATCTAAAATCATAAAAATAAATTTATCAAATGTATGAAAGTCTATGCAAAAAGCAAAGGGCGCTTACCAGTTTGGGTTTTTTAATCTGTGCCAATCAATCTGCTCTTCGCTAAATTAGGCATTGGGCTACGGAAGCGTAATGCTACTATCTTTGGAAAATTTAACATTTAGATTATTTTCTTCAACTTCCAATAATACATCTATAAATATAATTTCAGTTCACAACAAAATCTAAATTATGCTTTTCCCTATTGCAAGCAACTGATTAGTTTTCCATCAGTATAATTTATATTTCTTGCTAAAAAGCTTGGTAGCCATTAGTATCTGAAAATTCTGTTACTCACCAGTCAAATAAGTTTGTCGTGCAACTCTCACAGAGGATTTTACAATCTTGGTATTATCTATCCATTTTCAACCACTGTTTATCTGCATGGACTACTCCACAGATTATTTATTTCAGGTATATCTTTCCTAATGTTATTTTCTTCTTCCTGACTTTAACAACAGTGAGAATCATATTAGAATATTAATTCACTGACTTCTTCACTTGCTATTTTTTAATAGATTAAATTCTGTTTCAAGACAATACTTTTATTCACAAATCTATCATTTCTCCTTCTTTCNTTGGTATTATCTATCCATTTTCAACCACTGTTTATCTGCATGGACTACTCCACAGATTATTTATTTCAGGTATATCTTTCCTAATGTTATTTTCTTCTTCCTGACTTTAACAACAGTGAGAATCATATTAGAATATTAATTCACTGACTTCTTCACTTGCTATTTTTTAATAGATTAAATTCTGTTTCAAGACAATACTTTTATTCACAAATCTATCATTTCTCCTTCTTTTCTCCTTTTTTTCCTGTCTTCCAAGTTACACTTGGTGGAATCTCAACTGTAAAAGGAGTTTATTTGGTACTGAAATCACTGCACTGAGGGATATTTATGGCTTCTCTGACATGAATCCTTAGTGTGCCAATTCTCCTGGATTTTTCTGTATTTTGAAGGCCACAGACTATATCAAATCAAAATATACTAATCAAAAGAGTGTTCTCTGGGAAAAGATGACATAGACAAAATAAATTATAAATAAATGACATAAGGACAAGAAGGTATGGGAAATAATATGCTAATATTAGCACTGTATACAATGTTGAGTTTATTTTATTTTGGGAGTATTATTTCAGCATTTCTACACATTTTGGTATAGTATGGGAATACACTTCATTGGACTGTGGAAATACTTGACCTAACTATCAAATCTAATTAACATTTTTGTAAGGCAAAAGTCGCCTTTCTCCAACTGGTAAGACCTGGTTCAAAAGGTGGATACATAACAAGAGTTAGCATTAGTTTCAAATATAAAAAGTCTAAACAGTCTCACTTATGGAATAGAACTGCATCTCAATCAGCTTCCTTTGCACTGTGTAATCTGCACTGATACTGCATTGTAGAAAAATTTCCTGATTCATTGAAAACTTGTTAACATTAAAATAATAAATCTCTGTACTTTAAAAACATTCCACAGAAACCTTTTAATTTATCAACAAGCTGTTTTTAAGTGAGCTGGAACTAAACAGTTTTTAAAATTATTTTTCCATTGTAAACTCCTTATTTATGCCCCTGGTTTGGCTTTTTAAAGCCTGAACTTTTTTTCCCCATTGGTTTTTTCCCCTCTCATTTTTTCCTTTTACAAGTGACTCCAAATCATGGATCTTGTAGAAGAAGCCAGTTGTCCAGTCAAGATAATAAAGTTTCACTGTAATATTCTGAGAGTAGACAACATATTAATATCAAGAAATGCTTTTCTGATTATTCTTCTTGACTTTTCAGAGTAAAACTATTATTCCCAGAGTTTCATTAATATTTACTGTTGGGGTTTAGGATTCTTCCTTTTGTTTCCTTCTCTTAGGGAATTTTCCCCCATTTTGTTCCTAAGGAACAATAATGACTGGGTACTTAAGAGAGAAAAAAGAAGTTGCCAAGCTCAGGGGAAGCGGGCACCTGGCTGCACTTCTCTTATCTGAGAGTTTCTCTTGGAGGGGCAGAGGTACTGTGAGAATGGGGCTGGCAAAGAAGGAGCTGGGGCAGCTGCTAGCTCCTTCTTGCTCTCGGTATTCAGAGGGGAAGAAGGCTGTGGTCACTGTGGGAAGAATTCGCCACCACTGTGGGTTTCTGTCTCCTGCTGCCTTTCTTCTGCCATGAGTGGAGCTCTGATCGTGAGAGCAGCTAATGAACTGGAATCTCATTAACACCCTCGCTCACGAAACAGAGGACCCTTCACCATCTGCTGGGGTGCATCAGGATCCCCCAGCCCTTTCCCCCTCCCAGGGAGCCCCTCCCTGCCCTGTTCAGGAGCCTGGCGGCCACTGCCCAGCCCCCACTGTTTCTCTACCACTTCTCCGAATTTCTGCTACACTATAGCTCTGCACTCCCTGCCTGCCGGGACGCCCCGCGGTTNTTTTTTTCCTGTCTTCCAAGTTACACTTGGTGGAATCTCAACTGTAAAAGGAGTTTATTTGGTACTGAAATCACTGCACTGAGGGATATTTATGGCTTCTCTGACATGAATCCTTAGTGTGCCAATTCTCCTGGATTTTTCTGTATTTTGAAGGCCACAGACTATATCAAATCAAAATATACTAATCAAAAGAGTGTTCTCTGGGAAAGGATGACATAGACAAAATAAATTATAAATAAATGACATAAGGACAAGAAGGTATGGGAAATAATATGCTAATATTAGCACTGTATACAATGTTGAGTTTATTTTATTTTGGGAGTATTATTTCAGCATTTCTACACATTTTGGTATAGTATGGGAATACACTTCATTGGACTGTGGAAATACTTGACCTAACTATCAAATCTAATTAACATTTTTGTAAGGCAAAAGTCGCCTTTCTCCAACTGGTAAGACCTGGTTCAAAAGGTGGATACATAACAAGAGTTAGCATTAGTTTCAAATATAAAAAGTCTAAACAGTCTCACTTATGGAATAGAACTGCATCTCAATCAGCTTCCTTTGCACTGTGTAATCTGCACTGATACTGCATTGTAGAAAAATTTCCTGATTCATTGAAAACTTGTTAACATTAAAATAATAAATCTCTGTACTTTAAAAACATTCCACAGAAACCTTTTAATTTATCAACAAGCTGTTTTTAAGTGAGCTGGAACTAAACAGTTTTTAAAATTATTTTTCCATTGTAAACTCCTTATTTATGCCCCTGGTTTGGCTTTTTAAAGCCTGAACTTTTTTTCCCCATTGGTTTTTTCCCCTCTCATTTTTTCCTTTTACAAGTGACTCCAAATCATGGATCTTGTAGAAGAAGCCAGTTGTCCAGTCAAGATAATAAAGTTTCACTGTAATATTCTGAGAGTAGACAACATATTAATATCAAGAAATGCTTTTCTGATTATTCTTCTTGACCTTTCAGAGTAAAACTATTATTCCCAGAGTTTCATTAATATTTACTGTTGGGGTTTAGGATTCTTCCTTTTGTTTCCTTCTCTTAGGGAATTTTCCCCCATTTTGTTCCTAAGGAACAATAATGACTGGGCACTTAAGAGAGAAAAAAGAAGTTGCCAAGCTCAGGGGAAGCGGGCACCTGGCTGCACTTCTCTTATCTGAGAGTTTCTCTTGGAGGGGCAGAGGTACTGTGAGAATGGGGCTGGCAAAGAAGGAGCTGGGGCAGCTGCTAGCTCCTTCTTGCTCTCGGTATTCAGAGGGGAAGAAGGCTGTGGTCACTGTGGGAAGAATTCGCCACCACTGTGGGTTTCTGTCTCCTGCTGCCTTTCTTCTGCCATGAGTGGAGCTCTGATCGTGAGAGCAGCTAATGAACTGGAATCTCATTAACACCCTCGCTCACGAAACAGAGGACCCTTCACCATCTGCTGGGGTGCATCAGGATCCCCCAGCCCTTTCCCCCTCCCAGGGAGCCCCTCCCTGCCCTGTTCAGGAGCCTGGCGGCCACTGCCCAGCCCCCACTGTTTCTCTACCACTTCTCCGAATTTCTGCTACACTATAGCTCTGCACTCCCTGCCTGCCGGGACGCCCCGCGGTTCCAGCCACAGCTGTGGAGTTTCTGATACGTCTCGTCTACCACCCTGGGATTTTGCCCATTCCTGCCATTCCAGCTAGCGGCTTCCATCCCCTCCCACCCTGGCCAAGCCACCATTACCGTGTGGTCCCCGAGCTCGCGCCACAGCGCCCCCTGCAGGCGCGGGGGAATCACCGCACCCGCCCTGCCCCGCCCGGAGCCAACAGCGCCCCTGCCGGCTGTGACCGTAACTGCACCGAAGGGGAAGGGGCCTGAGAGCCGAGAGAAGGCTCTGCTGCGTTTCTGGTTCTGTTTGTTGTCGCGGCCATTGTTGTTGTTTGTTTGCCTTGTCATACACATACATACTAGTAAAGAACTGTTATTCCTTTTCCCACATCTTTGCCTGAAAGCCCCTTAAGTTCAAAGTTGTAATAATTCAGGAGGAAGGGGGTCATATTCTCCATTCCAAGGGAGGTTCCTGCCTTCCTTGACAGACACCTGTCTTTCAAACCAAGACATTTACCTACTTCTGTTCATGTTTGGACTTAGAGTTGTAAAAGACTACACTTCTCCATACCTCCACCAGCTGCTGTACTGAGACAGTGAGCAAACAGTTAAAACAAAACACAAAAATGNATCGTGAGAGCAGCTAATGAACTGGAATCTCATTAACACCCTCGCTCACGAAACAGAGGACCCTTCACCATCTGCTGGGGTGCATCAGGATCCCCCAGCCCTTTCCCCCTCCCAGGGAGCCCCTCCCTGCCCTGTTCAGGAGCCTGGCGGCCACTGCCCAGCCCCCACTGTTTCTCTACCACTTCTCCGAATTTCTGCTACACTATAGCTCTGCACTCCCTGCCTGCCGGGACGCCCCGCGGTTCCAGCCACAGCTGTGGAGTTTCTGATACGTCTCGTCTACCACCCTGGGATTTTGCCCATTCCTGCCATTCCAGCTAGCGGCTTCCATCCCCTCCCACCCTGGCCAAGCCACCATTACCGTGTGGTCCCCGAGCTCGCGCCACAGCGCCCCCTGCAGGCGCGGGGAATCACCGCACCCGCCCTGCCCCGCCCGGAGCCAACAGCGCCCCTGCCGGCTGTGACCGTAACTGCACCGAAGGGGAAGCGGCCTGAGAGCCGAGAGAAGGCTCTGCTGCGTTTCTGGTTCTGTTTGTTGTCGCGGCCATTGTTGTTGTTTGTTTGCCTTGTCATACACATACATACTAGTAAAGAACTGTTATTCCTTTTCCCACATCTTTGCCTGAAAGCCCCTTAAGTTCAAAGTTGTAATAATTCAGGAGGAAGGGGGTCATATTCTCCATTCCAAGGGAGGTTCCTGCCTTCCTTGACAGACACCTGTCTTTCAAACCAAGACATTTACCTACTTCTGTTCATGTTTGGACTTAGAGTTGTAAAAGACTACACTTCTCCATACCTCCACCAGCTGCTGTACTGAGACAGTGAGCAAACAGTTAAAACAAAACACAAAAATAAAAAAAAAAGAAGATAATTTTGGAGCTTTTAAATTTCAGACAGAATGTAAGAGAAAGTAAATGTTGGTTCCAGCTTTATGAGAACATATTTTATGTATCCATTTAATAAGGGATTTTTCATCTGTGAATCCCCCTAAAAATATTTCTATTCGTTCAACAAAAAAGTTCTATTTCAGGTGCTCTGGAGATTTCATAATTTATAAACAATAACACTAAAATCAAGTAAACTTTGTAAGTTGATTTACACATAAATATGCCTCAGAGACTTGAAAGAATTACATCTGTAGTAGTCAACATCATGGATAGCAGTTTCCCAACCAGAATTCTAATCAATAATTTTTTTCTACTTTTGCAACAGCTTTCTACTTGAAAATCTCAAAAGTCACAATTCAGCTACTTTCCCAATTCTTGTAAGAAAAAGAGTTTGAGAAAGAGGTGACTTCAAAGGAGGGAAGATGTGGCCTGCGTATACCAAGATATACTTGACATCATGCTTTGTGTCCTTCCCTCTAATGTTTCATTGTGGTCTTACTGTCAAAAACTAACTTCCAATCTTCAGGGACTTCAGAGTTTTGTCAACACATATCCACTGCTCACTCTCCTTTCTTGAAATAATATTCAACTAAGGTTAGAAAACTGAACCCCCTTGCCCAAAAAAACCCATGCATTTCTTCCATTCAGAATATGTTTTGTAAGGGCAGAAGGGACTGTTTTTGTGGGCTGCTTGGCTTTAATCTATAAATAAGTATTTATAGATTATAAGATTATAGATTTTACCGATACAACCAAAAACTAATAAAGCATCAACTTGCCCTTAAAACAAGAAATACAATTTTCTTCTTTCTTATGGTGCTGTATTTCAGTAGAAACACCTATAGGAAATTCTATAGCTTAACAAAGATGTTGGATATGGGTACTAGAGACTCAACAAAATTTAATTCAGAATTGTTTGACATTTAACAAGTGTCTTCCTGGAAATAAGACATATCTGCAAGCTACAGCTGAACAGATCTTCCTAATTGAATCTCTTAATTAGCAAAACAGTATTCAGTTCCTCTAATCTAGCATAACTAATATTTTACCAGCTAATCAAGCTGAGTTGTTTAAACTGGAGCACAACTGCAGAATCCAAATAGTCTTTCTTTGCACATGGATTTCTGTGCAGATTCTTCATTTCTGCACTTTTCTTTCAATAACAAATTGGATTTGTATGTGCTTTGGGAGCAAGAGATTTAAATTTTAGCATAGATCTTAAATGATCTGTGCAAATAACAATCACTTATCATGATAGACACTCCAAGCGAACAAAAGACTCCTTGTTATAGCATTTGCACTACAGATGGTAGGCAAAGTTTATTATTTGTGTACTGGAGACATTTCCCCTGGAAAGGGTTCTGATCAGCATGATTACTGCATTTTCCCATTAATTTCAAGGACTTCCAGATCATTCAGAAGTGCCATAGATAAAAGGATACTGCATTAGAAAGATTGCCAGCTGTAAAGTAGATGTATATTATAGGGCATCGTACTGTATCTCTGTGTATTAAAATCATAGAAAAGTGACTGACATGTTACACACGTGCCCAATATAAAATTTACGTAATTTATGAAAACTTAATCTTATGATGAAAATATAATGAGTCTTTGAGGACGTAATTGTTTTATCACTCATGCAGTTCAAATCCCACTCTTCAAATTGACCCTTAGCATCCATTCTGGAAGACAGAAGCAAACAATAATTTTGCTGACAATAAAAGTGTCAGCCAGAAAAAAAAGGACATTTGTGAATGTGCTTGACATCTTAATCCTACAGATCATAGGCCCACTTTAAAAATATATTAAAAATTGAAACTACAGTTAAGAAACATAACCTACTTAGAAAAGAGAATATAATGGATTTGTTGGGAGACATCAGGATTTTAACCAATAGGAGATCAAAGGAAGAAGTTATGGTCATAGACAAAAATGGTCATCATTAAAAATAAATGGTCTCTTTTTCACAAAGAACATTCTCACCAGATTTTCTTTAGTAGTTAAAAACCACCCTAATTCCACCATATTTCTGCACATTTATTGTGCCATCTGACTCTAGTAGCTTTCCAAACCATGTGACTTCATTCAGTTTTTCTGTTGGAAACTGTCCCTGCCTTATGCTCTTTCCTGAATCATCCCTGAAAGTTGTTTGAAAAAGTGTTTTTTTGTAAACCATATCAATGACTGCAAAAAATGTCCCAGCGCCCATGACCATGGCACGGCAATCATTTAATTTAACAGTACAGTTATAGGCAAAGTCATTACAGTAATAGACTCATTTCTTATCATTTTCTCCAAATTAAAGCAATCAGAAGAAAAAAGATAGAAGACAAAGTTCAAATATTTTCAGTCAGAAGCAATTATTAATGGCAAAGGTCTGTAAAATTGGTAAGCCTAGAAGAAAGGTGCTCTGGAAGTTCCTTGGCTGTATTGAATAGTAAAAGGAGAAAATTCCATGAATATTCTAAGACAGAGACTCAAAGCCTCCTAGTGTCCAGATGGTGTAACTCTGCAAGGGTTAATGAAGTTTTAGTGATTTCCAGCATTCCAACATATCTGTCTCTTTGAGATATGCAACATAAATAAGCTTGAAGGCTATTCCAAGTTGCATCAGCCAGATTAGTGTCTCAAATATTCATTTATATCTGAGTACTCCTAGTTAGATTCTTACTTTTATTTAACCAATGAGAACCCTCTTTGCAGTGAAGAAAGAAAAAGAAAAAAAATTTTATAATCAACTAGGAATCTATCAATAAATGCACATCTGGTAATTGTTAAAACTAGTGGTGGATGTTGTTTACATCAGTGGCAGCTAGTTGCAACAGCTTACCCATTGACAAACCCAGGAAATTTTTGAAGCATTATTACTCCACGTAAAATAAAAATGTAAATAACCTGAGAATCTTCAGTACTGCTAAGGAGGAAAATGCACTTAGATTCTTCATTTTCTAAATTTCCATGCTGTCATGACCTTCAAAATGACAGACAAATCTGGAGTCTATTTAATTCACCACCATTTGACATGCCCAGTCCTTGTTTACTGACAGGAATTCTTCAGACATCTACATACAAGATATAGATAATTTAAATGATTATAGAAGCAAATCTTTTCATAGGCAAGCAAACAGATAAAGGGTAAAACACAGACTAAAACTCTGAGAAGCAGGTATAGTATCAGTTGCCAAGAGTGAAGGATCTCCTGAGATTCCATATGTTAAGTATTACCTGGACTTGGGGTACTTCTTGTAAAGTTACATTATAACATTATTACATATACATTATTACATATATACAAACAAGATTCATGGGGGAAATAATGTAAATATTGAGAGAAATTTGTTTTCATCTTTACTTAGACAAAATTCCCAATTACATTAGTGCGAAAGAACATACAGGTATATTTAAGGACTGAGGATAAAGATTATCAGTCCAGATGTCTGGAAAATTTACTTTCAACACAGCTCACATTCAAAGGGAAAGCAATCAGGAAGAACAGATCTGATTAGAAGAGAAACCTTCATCAAGTCACAACAAAAAGTTACACCTTTGGTAAAGCAAGAGAGTTGGTTAAAATGATGTCTAAAACTAAAAAAGAAAAAAGCCAAACAGAATCTCAATTAGTTGCAGGAATATATCTATACTGTTGTATACACTTCAACTAAAGATATTAAAGATAACGTAGCTTCTCCCATGTTAACTTGTTCTGTATGCTGATTTAACTGGGAAGTGAATATTCAGGGTGGAGAAAAACTACAGGAAAACAAAGCTGCTGGATGAAAGATGAGCAGGCAGTGCTCAGTTAGATCACAGTAACCCAACAGAACAGTTAAAATTCTGTTAGGACAAAAAGTGATTTCATGATAGGCACAAAGTGTACTTAATTCACACTATCCTTCAGTCTGCTGAGAAGTGTTTATTAAAAGTACAAACTGAGAAATACAAAACTTGTTGTGTGAATTGACATCTTGAAGAGTCTAGAAATCAAACTACCCAGAACTGAGGATTCTTGTCAACAGAGATACAGTTCACAAAGCCCATCAGATAGGTGGAAAGAAAATGCCAGTTCTCAATTGCCTAATTTATTTAAAACCCCTTACTGTAATACACTTGACTCATCCATACTGCAGTGCTTCATGCAATCCTGTCCTGGAATCTTCAGAGAATGGTAAAGGTCTGATTTTTGTCAAAACTTCATTAAAAAATTTTATTTTAATGCACTTAGGTTTCTTTTTTTATTCACTGAATTGTAATAGCACACTTACTTCAGAAAGAAAACCCCCCTTTATATTCAAAAAGACTCACAGAATTCTTTGTTAATTGAGAGATTGAATTGATTGGTCGTTCTTTGGGGTTGAATAATTAGATAAAATGATTATTTAATACTGTAGGGAACAATCCTTTCCTGATCCCTCGAGGGATGGACTAGGTGACCTAATTGGTCTTTTGCATTTCTCTTCTCTTTTTTAATGTAACTCTGCAAGACTACAAAACCTAATGAAATGTATTTGAAATAAACAGATTAAAATTGGTGCTGTAGCCTTTCAATAGATCACATCTCATTATTAAAGGCATATTTCTGTCTTTGGTATGCTTGAAAGTATGTTGTTTTTACTAACCAAGTGTTCTGCCAATTGACAGGGACAAATTAAAAAACGCAGACACCAATGGAAAGAATGGCCTTATTTTACAGTGAATATAAAGACAACACAAAAGTAAAATGATACAGTCAATAAAACTACGTGCTTGGCTTTAGCAACAAGCAAAAGTAAGGAAGGCAATGCACCTAATCCTTACTATGTGAGAGAAAGGATAGCAGCTGAGAAAAATTCATGCCCAATTGCCTAAGTGCTTTACCATCATCCACAATCCATCGTCACTGGGGAGCCCTATTTCGCAGCAAGGACCTGGAGAACCCTTCCCGGCAACTGGGAAAGTCCTACGGGGTGCATCCATCTGTAGGTGAGGTCTCGAAATTCACCCCGAAAGCGGGTCCAGCTTTTATAGGCCCAAATCAGTAAGTCAAAGTAGTCAGAAATTTTCTCTTCACCTTTATATCAGTCAAAATTAAATGACTAGAGAGTTAACACTTTTCTGCAACTTTTCTTGGTCACAGTAGTATTGCTTGCGAATTATGTTTTCTCCTTTCATATCTAATTTAGACTAATAACTTCAAATTATAAACAGATAAAATCCACACAAAATTGGAATTAATGTTTTGAGATACCTGTTGGTATCCTAAATGTACAAGATCGGTTACATTTTAAATGATGAAAGGTTTAAATAAGACAAAGATTTGGGGAAATAAACTCATGAAAAAGGTAATTTAAAGAAAAAAGTTTGCACAGGCTAATAACATGCACAGTAGGGTGTAAGTTTAAACCTGTGAATCTGGCATATTTATACATACGTTCTGATCTGGAAAAGCGTTTTTTTTAAAGAATGAGAATAACAGCTTTAAAATTTCAGCTTTGCTTCAGAGCTCCAGCCTTAGTAATGCTGCAAGAATCCAAAGATCAAAAGAACCAATGTTGTGTGAATTGGACATTCAGCTGACATAAATCAGGACTGATCTGTTTGAAACAATGAGACTACTGAGCTACACCAGCTGTGGATGTGGCCTAATGTTTTTAATGCCACAGAACAAGTTACTCTGTGCGGCATTCTAAAATGCATCTAGTGTACTTATTGATGGCATGCTTGTCTGCATGGCCAGTTTTCCTGCTGGGCAGGCTGCTTTCTAAGCAGAGAAAGCAGGCTCCAAGCTGGGAGCAGGCAGAGTGCTGTCCTGTCCCTGTCACGATCTGGACTCAACATGCTTTCCAGCTGACATGGGCAAACAGCAGCTATATTGCTGTGTTTTCTCCTCATGCTGCTCCCTGTCTGTGCCTGAGTAGTGTCTGGCAAAAGGGGCAAGGGAAAGAGCACTGCCAGTTTGATAGAAATTCACTATGGCCACCATAATCTCCTCAGATCCATGATGGAAAAAGGTTGACGTCTTTATGGATCAGCTTGCTATCTTCCCTGGACCTTTCCCCCTTCCTATGACTGCACATGCACACATTATAAAATGGAAAGTGAGTCATGTCACTTTTTTGAAAATAATGTAAATGGAAGTGGACTTTTTTTTCTGAGGTGATTTTGGAAATATATAGGGGGACAAAGATAGTAAACTATTTTGGAATTCTGTGTATAGCTCTCTGGCCGTCTACTGCTCACATTACAAGGGATGATGAAGATACATAAAAATAGGCTGTCAGGGTTCTCAAGAGCTGCCTAATTTGTCCTTTTCTGAAACAAGATGGATATTGTCAGCTAGAGAGAGGAGACATGTTATCTTTAACTTTTTTTATAAAGAAATACAAATGTGAAGACTGCTGTCTTTCAGGCAATACAAGAATATAATTTGCAGCTCTTGCTGACAGAAGGTTTTTGGTAATGGCCAGCTAAAATTTCATTACAAAATTACTACTAAGACGTTCATGATCATAGAGAACAAGCTTTTGCCTTTCCTATTTGTCTGCTCCTTTCCCACTGTCGATATTTTCTTCTTGAGGATGACCAAATCTTAATTCTCAGGTTTTCATCACAAGAAAAGGAAAATTTGATAATTTTCTTTGGTGTCCATTACATTGGTGTCTTTCTCTAAAGACATCTTTCAGACAGGGCACAGAAATATGTATGAGAGATTACTTTGTAAGTTCAGCAAGCTTGTATATAGACCTTACCCTTTTCCCTTTTTGCAAAGAAGTTACTTTACTGAGGTATTGTGCTTGTGATTCACTGCCTCTCTAAAATCCTTTATTTAAAACATCTGCCTACAAGTTTGTTTTACTCATTGCAATTATCCCCACTGATTTGATTTTTTTTTTATTTATCAGTTTTCCAGTTTGATAGGACAGATTTGAAATCTTATCTTGTCTTAAAACTTACTTACAGTCCTTTATATCTAGCTACTGCAAATGTAGTAAGAGTAGTGAGGAATTTTGGTACAGAAGGAAAATTTCAATATTTGAAGCTGTAGGATAAGTGATGTCAGATTTCTTAGAAACAAATTGTTTCAGAGGGAAGTTACTTGAGACTGTGAGAGTCTTTTGGTTTTTTTTTTTGTATTTTAGATGAATGAAGCTGTCATCAACCAAAAACCTTTTGGTTTCCCTTAGAAGGGGATCTAGAGCCTTTTACTTTCTTAAATCTTGCACAAATATGTATTCTGAGAAATTACTGCTTTCTATGTTACACCAACACTTTTACTCAATTATCAAGATTTTATATGTTGATTCTATATGGATATAGGGGCATATAGCTCTATATTCACAGTCCATTTTGTCAAGTATATTTTAGTATTTTGGGTTTGTTTATTAGTTTGTGGTTTGGTTTTTTGGTTTTTTTTGTAAATTTACAACAATTATATGGATAGCTTGGTATACTTCTTGGAAAGGTAACAATCAAGGTATAACTGTGGCAAATTTTTTGGAAAAATATCTTAAAAATAGAAATGGAAAAGAACTTTCTTCCAAGTAAGGTGATAGTGTGAAAATTATTCATTCTGCAAGGGAAGTTTTAGAATTCTGAATTTAAATTTCTTTTAAACTATTACTATATTTCTGTTAAATAACTTAATTTCACCAATACCACTAACTGGGGCTTTATACATGTTTTGCATCTATATGGACCATAGGTATCGGGATAACATAGCCTGAAAACAAGAATAATTTTACTGAATAAGCTTCATGTCTATGCAAAAGCTCTTTAATTTTGTGGAATTTCATTATAGATGAAAAATTAATAAATTCATTTCATCAAGAGCTTAAAGGAAGAGCAAAAAATATGAAGTTTCTTTAGGTATATAACTATTCATCTTCCTTCCTGTTTGTTATATTATTCAGAGCTAAACCCAAACATCTGCCTTTTCTTCATTAAGCTCAAAGCTAAATTTGAAATAGAATGCTTTCACTACAGAAGGTCTATTTTCTTTATTCTGTTGTTTACTAAAATGGAAGGGTGGGGGAATCAGATGCTATTAGTACTGCTAAAATGTTCCAAAAGCTTCCAGGGAAGCAGATAGCCGTTTACAAATAAGACATTTTTCATACTACTGGAATAATGGGAGAGGAAGTTGAGAAGCTTTAACTTTATGAGTCTTTGTGGCAGTGCACAAAGAATAATTCCTATAAATAAGACATATAATGTTTCTCAACATGCATCCTGATCTGCAACTATTATGTTAATAAACATAGCTAATCAGTGTAATGTGCTCAGGGTGAGACAAGCAGTGAATACCAATGCAGAGATAACAAGAGAGGAATCTTTTTTACCATTTTTTCTATGCTAGGGCAAACCTGAGGTCCATCTCTGGTTGATGAATACAGATTCAGAAAACATTTCTAGACAGACATTTCTCAAATTAAGAAAAGTAATACATAATATAATTTTTGAGAGACATTTTATATTTTTTAAAAAGAATGCATATCTTCATTAGGTAACTGTAGGATGCTAATGTCTTTTTTCACACTAAGCCATTTTTACTGAAATTTGGCAGTGTTTAATAAATAACAACTAGAGTTTGACTTTGTCAGAGGAAATTTAGAAGAGCTCTAAGCTGAGGTAATTTTACCTTACACTGAGCTCTTGCTTCCTTGTATTGGCATGAAAATATGTCCTCAGCCTTCTCTTCTACCTCTTAATTTTCTATTTTTAGTCTATCTTTTTGTGAGAACTGTTATATCACTGGAATTTTGAAATGACCTTCTGTGGGCTGATGACTGGAGAAGCTGATCACAAATGAATAGGGATGTTGTTACAGAAAAAGATTGTAGTATTTTTCAATTTTTTAAAAAGTTTTTAAGTTTAAATCTTCAACTTTCTTTTTTATCTCATTACATGGAGCATCCACATTCAGCTGAGGGGATAAAGTATGCGTAAACATCATCAGATTCTGACAAACACTGCTGTGTTTTCTCTCTTGTACTCTGAAATGAGGAGAGCTGCAGTACATTGAATTTCTGTACTGTTTGAACAGGTAGTCTTAATTTTTACATCTTGGTGCTGTGCTGAGGCCTGAGCAGCAAGCCTCAGCCAGAGTTGACTTACAAGATGAATCCTGGGCACTGTGAGAACACCATTAGTATTGTTTAGCTAATAATAAATGACACACTTATGCTAGCTCTGTATAACCTTGTGTCGTTATCTGCAAGAAATGTATCATTTTAAGAAACTTTCTCATCTGACATGAATAGAGACCTGTTTGTAGGGTATTTTAGGGGAAAACCCTCCCGGCTGAGGTCTGGGCTCTGGCCAAGGCCTGGCCCCTGCTGCTCGGGACGTGTGCTGTCAGATCCAAGAGTTTCTGTGCTAAAAGTATAATCAAATCAAGATTAAATATTTGGGATGCGCTACCCAACAGATATGACTCATGAATACAACTCTTTTAACACTGTCCATTCTTTTATAGCCATTTGCAAAACATATGCCCAATCTGACTTCAAGAATGACAAGTGATGTACCTGCATTTCTTGACCCACGGGGACAGATATTAGGAATACACTTTACACACTTGTTAACTTCTCTGGACCATGTGAAATATGGTCTATTACTGGATATTTGGCCCTCGCAATGCACACGGAACCCATATCAGTAACTGCTGAGGATGTCGAGTTTGCAAGAAGAACTATACCCATTATGTAATCTTTTATAGTAGTGAAAGATAAGTAAGATGTGAAGAAATCTGAAACATTACAAGTTTTTGAAAATACCAGGTATGCAGATGTGTCTTTTATGCATAAAATTCCACTACAGTGTAGATACCCTGAAAAAGAAATCAGCAAATAAAAGTGACTAATACTGAAGAAAATTTGATAGGCTATGCTATTGAATTGTTTAGAAAAAATATTTGGATGGGTATCAAAATGGGACAAATAGAAAGGAACATTACCAGCTGTGCATGAATTAAGGGACAGATTGTGCACATAGACTCACCTCTGGTCTCAGGTCCTAAGCCTATGTGATACATAAACATTAACTGTTCCTATGTGCTGGATATCTCCATGTGAAGTGAGGAAGAGCACAAAACGATGTTCAATCCTGAACCATATTCTTTTCAAGCCATTTTGGCACTATCAAGCACTTCTTAGAAGGATAAGAAATACGATAATTTTTGCACTGAGGAGGAAGAAAAGAAGGTGCTCTAAACTAAGCTGAGCACTTGAAAGGGAAAGGAATATAAGTGTGTTGGTATAGTTGGGATGTTAACTCATAGTTGGGTTGCAACTTCACAGTTGGGTTGCTATGCAATAGAGACAGTAGAGTCTATAGAGTATCAGTTGGAGGACTGTTTTATAACCATGCAATATTCAGAGATGGGAAAACCAAACGAAGATTGCTGAAAAGTTTCTTCTGACAAGCCTATTGCCAGACAATAGATCAACATTTCTGAAAAAATAAAGTGAGTTCCACATTCACTCAAATAATTTATCTGCTGCTTTTTGAGGCTGTATTGTCTTATATTCATTTGTCCAACCTTAACTTTCTAATCATATTGCTGGTGACAGAAGTGCTTTGCAGAAATTGGGGTTCCTACAGGTCAGCAGTAGCAACGTAATTTTTGCTTACTGCTCTGTTTACAGGTGTTAATAAATTTCATTTAAATGGAAGAAAGATAAGCCAATAGCTTATATATGTAAGCCAATAGCTCGTTCTACACTATTAGTGTAGTAGTGTTTGGTTCTCTAAAAGCAAGCTTGCACTCTCATAGGGAGCACTTCAAATGAACACCACCTGCAATGACATAATTAACTTCCATTACCCTCACCATTATAAACAATCTTATATTTATAAACACAAAAATTATAGAAATAGCTAAGTAGATCATAGCACCAGCAAAAGGCTGACCATCAAGTGTTTTTCCACATCTCTCTATAGTCATTATGTTTTTAATGGCAATGAAAGGATTCTCACACTAAAAGCTATTTTATTTAGGGATTTGCATGAAAACAGGTAACCACTGAAACAGGCTATGATCAGATACATAAGGTCCTTCTGTGTAACCAGTCACTCAGCCCAGCAGAGAAATTATGGCATTAAAAGTGTGGGTCTGTTCATAGCTATGAATGTCCCACCAGTAACCGTTGTGAATGCTGGATTTGCGTAATTAGCACATGCTAACTTTGACCTTGTTCTTTTGGGCCACCAGGAGTCCTATCTAAAATTTATAAAGTTTATTTAAATTTTCACAGTTGAACTTATATGGAAAAGAAGAAGTACATCCAGAAAGTCTGTTAGGGTTGCTTTCACCTGAAGGTCTTGATTCTGCGAAGAGATAAACTCATGACTAATTTTAAGTCCCATGGATTTCTGCAAGATCAGCTGATTTACAGAGTTGAGTGTTTTCTGTTTTTTATCGTCTTATATCATTTCTTTGAAGCTGTGTAAAAACAAGCATAAAATATTTCTCTGTAAAATAACTGTTCTCATCCGAAAATGTCAAATAATTATTCCAAATACCATTGAACAGCAAGCCTTGCTTATCTACAGAATACTATTCCATGTGGAAAATTAAGCTGAATTACCGTTTTATGTGTGGCCAAAGCTCTATTTTTTAAGACAGCTAGATTCCCAATCTATTATTTCTGTTTTCAATAAGAGGTCATGTTAATAAATTTTGAAAGAAAAGCTATATAACATTCTTGGTTCCCGAACTTTTTCCACTTCTCATTTTCAGCCTAATACACTTCAGGTCAGAGTACTGGCTTTATGGTGCATTTTCATACAATGATCTTGTTTGGTTGGGGTTTTGGGTACTACTTCTGTTCTCTGCTTTTCATTCTACTTGTCACACATCTCATACTGGTATTTTCCTACACATCTCACTTTATAAGCTAATGGCTTCAAATCCATTCCTAGTATAATATTAACATTTAAGATGTCTACTAACTCTCTATTTTACCACATTGGTAAATTTAATTAGAGAAAAACAGGAGAGGAAAATAGTAGAGAAAGAAAAGGACAGAAAATGAGGTAAGGAGAGGGGAGGAGAGGAGAGGACAGGGCAAGACAGGACAGGACAAGGGTTAGAATCTCTGTTCCTAGGGTTATATTTCAGCTAATGAAATATCCAAATGAAATCATCAGATACAGGTGAAGGCCTAGCTAGGGCCCATGTCACAGCCCTCAGTCTTACTCATAAAAAAGAACAGGCTGCAATTTCTACTGTCTGCTTTGTTCCTGCTGCCACTATTTCAACACTAAATAAATGCACATTTACAGCACTCTGGTTCTGTTATCATCACCTGTCAGCAAATATGGGTGATACAGAGCACCGAAGACCCTTTGGATAGTCTCCCTGGTCTGTGGTCTTTCCTCCTCATATGTAGACTAGAATGTGTTCTGTCCTCTTTTGTTAAACCTAAGCATCATTATTCACCTCAGTCCATTATTTAGGACATCAAAGTGACCTATGACCTGCGACATATCTCACATTCTTCTTATGCCTTTTCATAAATAAATCACAATAATACCCTGTCATGTTTCACATACCCGTAGGCAAATTCTGTAGTGATAGAAGTCAAAATTGAAATGATGGATAAATCTTACATTTAATGTTAGTAATGCAAACCTGGTTTTTGTTCTTCAGTCCTACAAAAGTAGAGCCATTTTTTAAAGTTTTCTTACCTTAGGCCTTAGATGAATACAAACATGAGTATTCTCACCTCAGATCCATAGTGTCAGTGCAACATGCAAATGTCTGAAGTACCATGAGCAAATAAAGGTGGAGAATGTGGGGATTTTGTCAGAGAATTCTAGTATTTTATTCACAATGTGAAAAGAGTCTAAAGGACTGGCAGATTTTATCTTTCTCGAAAGAACCAGAATCAAATGAGACTCAGCTGTAAGAGACATTTGTGTGTGATGCTTACCCCCAGGGAAGGCGGCATGACCCTTCATCCAGCATCAGTCAGTCCAAAACACATGGGATGCTGTATTCCTGACTCTGCTGTGGCTATGGCAAAAAAAGTAAAGACTCTACACAGGTAAAGCTTTTGAATTGTGTTCGAAAGAGATACACTGTGCACACAAGCAGGAAAGTAATGCTTGTTAAATGCTTGTAGAAGAAACACAGAACATTTGATGTTTTCTGGTTTAGGGCCTAAGGCATCAAATGGGAAAGCACAAGCACAGGAAAGAAATCCTAAATTACTGAGATGGTGAATGACCTGGAGTTTGAACATGTGGGAGTGATGAGAGAGCAAAACAGTGTTAGACATTTGCCTTCATCTCCTTCTCTATCAGCTTAGAGCTCAGTGGAATTTATTGCCTGAATATACCTCGTTTTTTCTTCTGTTGTCTTTTTAATTTCCTTACATTTTTAATAGCATTAACTACACTGTTTTCCACTTTCTTCCCATAGCTGCAATAGCAGCTTGTTTTTTTGTCCTATTGGATTATATGTGTACAGAGTTATAAATAATTTTTCCCAATATTCCAGACTGTCAAGGTCTCATGGTCTTTCTCCATTTTCTCTGCAGTTTCAGAAAGCTTTCATATGTGGTGAAAGCCATAGTCATGTTCAGTGAATGTCTGAGGCCAGCTCTGAGTATTTCAACAATTTTGTGAAATCAGATTCCTCCAGTAATCTCACTTTCCATGCACACACAAGTGACAAAAGACTTCATAAGTGCACCAAGTAGCGAAGGTTTGCACAGAGCTCTCAGCTGTACGATAGTGTGCCTTAGCTTGTACGACTTAGCATACTCTGAAGCCTGTGAAACAACCAGCAGTAAAAAAATAAAAGTGTGTGTGGAGAACTGCTCTAATTTTTTTATTTGTAAGATTGCTTTCTACCACTTAAAACACCCTGTATGTCTTTATTTTCAACCACATATCCTGAACAGTGAAGCATACCATCTGTAAAGACAGGATGGGGAAAAAACCCTAAAATTTGGAGCTATTACTGATATCCATATCTTGTACTCATAAGGAATGTGTCTTGCAGAGAAGGAATATGATAAAATAAGTTTTTTAACTGGAAATAAAATATAGAAAAAATATGCATGGTGTTCCAAAGTACCGCTGTTTGGCTACCACTGCCATTAAACACAATTTGCTAAACATAACAGCCCCGAGATATACTCTTTCCTCTATAATTATTCTAGGGGACCACCTTGTTTTTCATAAAAACTAACAAAATTATATTGCAGCCTGGTTGGATTAGAAAAAGGGACATTGCACTAAGTGACAGCTGGTCTGTTGCTCTAGATTAAGATTCTCAAAGGGAATGGGAAGATGATTCCATCTTGTTGAAGAAAACCAAGTTACATCATATTGACCAATTGTACTGGACAGCAAAACAGTCTCTGATTGGCCAGGGAACAGTCTGTCACTTGGCCATGGCAAAAAGCCTGTCATTCAGAATATACTTGAAGCACTCATTGCACTAATTTGTGTAAATAGATGAAGGGATGCACCTCTAATGCATTTTACTTTGAAGACAGGTGTGATGATAGGAAACCTGATTAGGCAAGTGGTATAACTTTAGAGGACAGCTTCTGGAGGGAGAGGAAAGCATTAAAATAGGCAAAAGGATAATTTGAGAGGTAATTCAATTTTGTGAACTCTATATGACTTGTGAGGTTCTACATGAAATGTTGATGAGTGTCCACAACAAGACTGAAAGGATGGGAGTGGAGCCTCCTGCCTGTTTCTGTCTATCTTTTTATTTCAGTCTTGCAAATTCAAAATTCATTCAGTCATGGAATGGTACAAGTAAATTGAAATGTAATTTAATGCCTAAAATGATGCTCTATTGCTGTCTATGTGTTAACATTGTCAGCCTTAATATTTCATTCCCTTACATGCAGCAGTTCAAGCAATTCCTGGAGTTAGAATATGGAATCAAGTTTCCATATTCTTTCTTGAATATCACAGAATTTTCATGAAGTCAAAGAATGCTTCATTTAAAAAAAAAAAAAAAAGAGATGCATGGGATAAGGCAGAAATATTACGGTTGGAGGAGTGGGCAGCAGATAGACAAAAAAAAAGAAATCACGAGAAACCACCCACGTTTCAATACATTGTATGGTAGCACTGTGAATATAATCTATGCTGGGAGCAGGGGATGGGGGAAGAGAAAGTGGTAAGCAAGACAGGGAACGACACCACATCACAGAGGAGAAAAACTAATTATTTAACAGTTAAGAGAAGTAAAAGGTGAGGAAATCTATCCTCTCCCATCCCCCTTGCCCTTTAATCACTGTCAAGTTAACATGGTATCTTTCACTGTTCTCTGAGTTATATCTTTGTAACTTTAGTTATATAATTTTATTGTAATTAACTGACTAAAATTTGCTATCTAATCAGTAATAATAGCCTTAAAATACAACCAGGAAAAACCTTTAATCTTTAACATATCAACTATGAAAGTGAACAATCTGTATCTTTTATAAACTTAGTAAGGAAAATGGATCTCAAATACTGTTCATATGTAACTAGGGATGTTCAGTTAAGGATACATCTGCACATGGAATTAGCTGTTGCTTCAGTTACATCCCACATTAAACTGTTCTTGATTGTTCAGATTCCAGGAACCTCAGTCTGTCAAAATAACTAGGTCCTACTGCTGTCAGACTGATCACAAGGTAATCCTAAGCTTAACTGCACGTGTGGTTCTCAGGCCAGGCACTGAACCTCCTACTTGTCTCGACTGCAGTGTCCAGTGGGCCCAGCTCAACCCCCAAACCTCTTCTCTGTGGTTAGCACCTCCCTCTCTCTTTTGACTTCATGATTCTACAAATCCTGTTTTCAGGGGCCAAACATTCCTTATTTCCATAATTCATTTTTAGGGGTAACAAAATCTTGTGGGGACTGTGCACTGACTTGCCAAATTCAATCTATGACTTAACCTCCTTTAATAGGTGTACATAGTCCTATCAAGCCCTAGGAGGAAAAAAATCAGACAATTAGTGTACTGTAGAGTTTCCCTACCTCTTAGGATTTGACTTACTCAAATGCTGTGCCTTCATACAAGGCAGCATTCGTGTGATAGATTTCTTAGTAGAACCACAGAACCATGTAAGGTGGAAGTGACTTGCAAAAGTTAGCTAGTTTGGTTCTAGTTCAAAAGGTACAGTCAGATTATATTGTTGAGTCATGTTCAGTCGAGTTCTGACAATCTGCAAGAATGGTTTTCCTACGTCCCTCTGAGCAGAATCTCAGATTTTCACTGTGTTCATACCAAATTGCTCAAGGTAAAACAAATAAACAGAATAATGAGTGCTCTTATTTGAAAGATTTTAGCTTCTGTTTACAAGAAAAGCAAGTAACTGTAATGTGCATATTTATTGACAGTCCTTAACATAGTATCCCCTAGTGCTTAGCACCCTATCAGGATAGACTCTTCTGCTTAACTCCATGCTGTTTGCTGTGTTGAGTCACACTGTAATCCTGTTACACAGTGATGAGTTGGCCTGGATAGATGTTAAAATGGGTATTTCTGAATACTAATGCAGTGTGTTTCATCTGATATGATAATATGCTGTGTTTCATACAGTCTTTCCATGCAGCTGATTATTATAAGAAAAGGGGAAAGGGGAACAAAAAAAAGAGAAAAAAACCCACCAACCTTGTGTAAACAGTTCTGCTTTCTGCTTTTTGTTACTTATTTTTGTACTTCTGCTTCATACTTTTCCTGCTTGTTCAGTCAGAGAGGAGTTGATGGGAAAAAGAGAGCTGTCACAACACTTTATCTCGGCACCCGTGACTCCTGCCGTATTGCACAAACAAGCAAAAATGCCAGTCATCAGAACCTTCTCCAGGTCTCTCTTTTTCCTGCTCTTCGTAACAGGAGGCATCCTGAACTGGACCACTCCTACTTATTCAGCAACAGCTGAATAGGAATTGTTGCAAGACAGGCTTGTAAGGAGGGCTTTATAGTGGAATTGTTTTCAATGGTAGGTGGGTGGGAATCTGTTAGCAGTCAGAGTTGTTACGTGCATTTAGAAGTTTTAGCCCAATGGTAACTCTCCCATTTGTCATCCCCATTTCTCTTTTCATGTTACCTCTCCTATCCTGCCATAGCAACAGCCTTCATTCCTTAGCAAGCCCGGCAGAGAAACTCTCTCTTGTACAGTAATTAGAATTTACAAAGAAAAAGCATATCCTATATATTTAATTACTGAGTGCAAAGAACAGAAGATATTGTATTAGGTTGTATAGCCATCACAGTATTTTCATACATACCTGGGTGTCTTTTTCCATCTTTGCTGATAGTTCGGTTTTCTTAACTTTTTATAAAGTATATTTCAAAACATGTAACACTCCACATATTCCAGATATCTTAAAAGGACAGACAGTGTAATTTCAACTGCACTAATTTGTAGGAAACTTTTCAAATTAAATCAGTTTAACAAATATGCAGAAATCCAGAAATCCTTGTCAATCATCAAGACCAAAGAGATCCAATATATTGTTAATCCCAGATGGCTCAAAGAGTGCTCAGAAAATTCGGTCTACTTTGACACGCTTTCTGAGTATATCTCATTTTTATGGCTCAGACACTGGAAGGAAGAAGTGGTTGCTGCTCGTTCCAAGATCAGTGTTGATGCCTTGTGAGGCATGTAGAATGCCAGCTGGGACCATTCAGCTGAGTAATATCAATGAGCATCTTGCAGGATTCCCTTTAGCCCTTCTAAATATGCATGCTATCTGCTTCTGTTGGTGCCAGGCAGCTTGGAGCGGAAAGGCGGGCAGGGGAAGGGAAGGGGAAAGGCAGGAAGGGGAAGGGGAAGGTGAGAGGAAGGGAAAGGGGAAGAGGAAGACGTAGGGGAAAGGAAAAGGGAAGGGGAAGGGAAAGCTTTTGCATGATGTTAACTTCCAAGCTGTGGAGTTCTGCTTCATTTGTCTGTGTTTGAAAGAGGAAGAGGGAGAAAAGTTATTAAATGTTAGATGAAGGTGTCGTTTGCCTTTCAATGCACAATGTGTTTTGCCATATCTGCCCTCAGTTGGAGCCGTCTGGAGAGACACTAGATCAGATACCACAACCAGTCCTGTTTCACAGGCACGAAATGCAAACTGGGTTAATGTCTTGAGTCTATTTCATATATTCCAGGAGCTATATGTATAAGTCACATGCAATATTGCACACCCTTATTTAGACACATAAGTAGTCAAGACCAAACTCAGCGATGAATGAAATTTCTCAGGGAAGACATAGAGAGAGGAACATAAGTCTTAAAGGCAAGAAAGTTTTCAATACAGCCATGGACCTCACATATCTGTGAGGTTCAAGATCATGGAAAAATCCAAAGAGCAGTTAGCAGTTATGCAGAACATCTCCTCTAAGACACCCTCTTTTCCCACACAGGACTATTTCGCCAAACATCTCTTACTACAGAATTCAATGACCTTGAAGAGCTTATCTACCATGGATAGATGTTTTAATAAAAACCTCTAGAAGGAAAAAAATATTCCAGAAGGTGGAACTCCGGTCACGGACTAACTGACATTTATCATTGGACTGTGAATTGCTTTGTCATGGCAAGCTCTACCTCTCAGTGCCTCCCAGCTGTACCTTCTATGAAAAATCTAAAACCATCTCTTTCCAACAAGCAAAAAACGCTTTTGAAAAAAAAATTGAAAAAAACCTTTTGAAGTACCTTTTTTAATGGGCTAATATTGTTTTCTGGATGGTTCTATTGCTCTCAGTATGATTAACATTTGATATTAAAATAATTAAAATAAGGTAGTTGAAGCTGATCATTTAGAATGTTGCTTTTCAAATTGTTGTTTTCAATGCTTTAAAAACTGTCTCATTACCACCACTCATATTCAGGGTTACTCTTACTTCAATTACTAAGACTTTTTGGGTTATCTTATTTGCATTTTAATGAAAAGAATTGTTCTAATCAACTGTGATGAACAGCACTCATAGTTTACAATTTTCATGATTAATCCAGCAATAACGTATCTATATTCCATGTGATATAACTATGACAGTCCCTAGAAGCAGCATTTTCAACAACAACAATAAAAAGTTGTGGAAGGGATAATTAAGTTTTATTGCATACAGAAAAATCACACTATTAGTTTTTACAAAAGGTTATGGAATAATTTTTTATATTTCCAGGCAGTATGTAAAAATATTACATACAGCTCAAGGAAAATTATATGTCCACTGAACTTTGGCTGTGAAATTAAAAATAATAATAATAGTTCCATCTTTATCTACCCACGACAGTTGATCTATAATCCACTGAGTAGCTGCAATGGAAGGTGGCAGATTTCTCAAGACAACAGGTTAGGGCTTTCAGGATGAAGTGTTCCTGAGCACCAGAACACTTTGAAAGAACCAATGCAAAATCTCCAAAAAATATTCCATTAACCATTTCAAAATGTTGTACATACTTCTGCTTTATAACACAGCCTTTTGGCCTGTTCAATGCTTGTTTTGTGAGCCCATAAACATTGCTGCACCAAGAAAAACCAATCCAAGAAACTGATTTCAGAAGTTGGTCAGCATCCTTCTCATTCTTCTCATTGTCCTCACATTGCAGCTGTAGGCATTTATCTGCTGGAGGTCTTGCCAAAACCTTTGCAAAAGCTGCTTAGTGGTTGGTTGAAAAACTTAGACTGATTGTCAGCAAAATGTCAAGTGTGACTCCACAAGCTGTGGTTGGTTTAAAATGACCACCATCACAGCATTGACCTTGAAAATGATGAAGGCTAAGTGATAGGATTTAGATCACAGAGATCTATGCTCCCCAGGGCTTTTAGATTTGCATCTGCTTCTGCCCAGTTTTGGGGAGAAAGTAGTACACAAGCACCACTGAAGGTATAACATGAAAGAATCAAGTGAAAAAAATATATTCCTTATAAACTGGCTGCATAATACAGCTACATTTTAGCAGCATATCATCAAGCAGTATTCATCTCAGCATCAGTTAGATATGCCAAATATAACTGAGGCCTAAATGTTTCAAGGATTATAACGCACATTTTTAAATAATATTTTTTATCATTTCCAAGTACTTGGTGCTTTTACATATGTTTCAAACCCCCAAAATGCTTAGGTCTCACGAGCAAATATGACCCCAAATGTAAAACTTGTCCTTACATCACCATTTGGGTCTTAGGTTCACATTTTCCATCCGCTTCAAACCCCTTTCTGTCCACCTCCCAAAACACATTGTAGTTCATATCCTGTTTTAACTAACTACCAGCGTACTTACAATTGTGTCTTAAACTTTATGCATTTAACAGAGCAGATTTGACCAAAGCTTGACTAAGAAATAAAGTTTCTGTTAAAGCCAATATATTATTAATAAATATTCCTTGGATTCTTTGTCACTCTGAGAGAAGCCAATATTCTACCTAAGCTAAACACTGCTCCGTGGGGCGATGACACCACGCTGAATTAAAATCTGTTAAAAGAGTATGCCTGCTAGAAGGAATTGCCATTCTTTATCAATAAGACTTTGCATTTAATAGGTTTCTACTTTATCTTTAGTCTAACTACTTAGAGGCTCTACCCTTTAATTTAATGGATAAATTGATTCTACTCTGTCTCACCACACCTAATGAGCATATTTGGTTCTTTGTCAATAAAAGCTAATGATTAAATGAAGAAAAGTAATCGGATTGAAATAAAGATAAGAGATATTTCTTTTATACCAGACTGGAATACACTATTGTCAATGCCTTTATCTGTGAAAGAAAAGTTGGGTCCAGTCTCTTCTATCTTCTTTGATACCAACAGGCAAGGTCTTTAGGCAAGCATTGCTTCAAAGGCAATGCAAAGGCATTCAGAGATGTACTACTCAATTTGTGAGACAAGACAATGGTTTTGCTTTGTGTACAAATGCTCATTATACATCAAGGAAAGCAATCACATCCTGTCCCTCTTTCTGCAAATGATAACTATTTTTAATGCTGAAAATCCTTGAGAAATACAGTGCAGCAGAACAGAGGGAGCTTTGCCCACTTTAACAGAGCTTTAATCTATATCTTCAAAAAATATGGAAAGTATGGAAACATAAATTTCTTTGGAATGTCAGTGAGAGAACACAGAGACTTTGAATGTTTTCACTAGTGAATAAGCAAGCAAACTAAAAGAATGTAACAATAGAAATCATTACTCTTTTTTCCCCTTTTTAGGACTGACAAATTTGTATAGCAGATATTAACAAAATTCCACATTGAATCACACTGAAGAATGTGATTACAGTATGGCTCATAATTTTTGGTACAAAGTGAGCTCCTCTGTAATCCAATATATCTTAACTGAAGCCAAAAAATGCCATGCAACTTGCATTAGTATGGAACAATCATAAAAGAAATAGAGTATGTACATGCATTAGACAAAGAGAGATTTTTTTGTTTGTTAACAAAGTGTTGTTATTATTATTTTGTGTATTCAACCCAGTTCTCAATATTAACTATTTGTATAGTGGAAGGAATACATATTCATTATAAATGGTGTAGACAAAATTTATAGAAACAAATCTGTAGTTTTTTCCCTCTCATTTCAGAGACAAGTGACTATTGTACCCTTACTCTTAAGCATGATGAAAGTTTATTGAATTATTAGTAGTTTGGATTGCATATTGGTTTAGCGGAAATCATTTATTCATTAAGTAGGAAAATCAAAAGTATGTGAAAGAAAATTGTGTAGAAGAAGGAATTCAATCACTGTGACAGTTAAACTCGTAAGAGAGAAGGTACAAAATGTGCCTGTACTGCTTTTCAGTAAATTGCAAGTGGTAATTTTTTTAAAAATTCAGTCCAGTTTGTTTATTTAAAAAAACAAGCAAACATAATCTGCAGACATAAAATTTTTTACCTCCTCTGCTGATGTCTACTTACACTTTGGGCTGAAAGTCTAAGTCTGTAGTGACACAACTGGAATGCAAGCCTTGGAATTATCTTGGGAGTGCCTTCAGGTTGGAAATAACTATCACTTTGTGGATCCATTTCCTCTGTACCTGGTCCTTTAAATTGAGCTGACTCCTAACTAGCCCTCACGTATTGCAATATTACAAAATAAAACACTTGTCTTTTCTTGACTCCGTCGTGCCCCTCTATCTACCTTCACCAGAACCTCATTCTCAGGAAACCAAAATGAGAAATCTTCAGACTAGATGTACAACTTAATAGTTTTTTCTCAGAAGAAATGCTGAAATTTCTAATAGGATTTGTGAACTATTCCTGCAAGTCGTAGCAATATTGCCGGCAACCTTATCTTTTCCCCAATGAGTATTGTCTCTACTGGTAGCCCATTGTACTGCGTCAAACCACGACATCCATACAGTGACAACCATGAAAATAATGTGTTTGTGTCTTAAAATTACCAGACGCTGGTCAGCCCTGCCACAGCTAGCCATCCTCTTACCCTATTGCTTGAGCAACCGTCTTAAAAATGGAAGAGCCTCAAGTGTGAATGCTTTCACCGTTCCAGTGAAAAACAATCACATTTGTGACTAGCCCATTTGGCATTCCATCTGGCTAAGGACATCAAGAATAAAAAGAAGGGCTTCTTCAAATGTATCAATAACAAAAGGAATATTAGGGAAAATGTGGGCCCACCACTGAATGAAAGAGGCACCCTCACAGCAGAGGCTACAGAGAAGACTAAGATGCTGAATGCCTTTCTTGCTTCAGTCTTCACTACAAAAGCTGACCTCAGGAATGCCTGACCCAGGAGACCAGGAAGAAGGTCTGAAGAAAGGAATACTTCCCCTTGATTGAGGAAGATTGGGTTAGAAACAATTTAGTCAAGCTTAACATACATAAGTCCTTGGGCCCTGATGGGATGCACCTATAAATGATGACGGAGCTGATGGACATTTGCTATTCCACTCTCAATCATCTTTGAGAAAGCATGGCAGTCAGGAGAGGTTCCTGAAGGAAGAAAGAAAATCTCACCACAATCTTCAAAACTGTTATCTTGCAGAAAAATTAATTTAAATAAAAAATATCAGAATTAATCTATTTGTTTTCTATATTTTACATTAAGTTTACCAACTGTTTTTTATTATGAGCTTATGGGCACTCAAAATGAAAAATAGCATCTCTTTATGGCCTTCTTTAGGTGATTCTTTATTTCATTATTTGCTACATAAAGGTTTGCTCACGGTTTGGACATGTGCACTCTTTTCTGGGTAAAAATCTGGCTGTATGGCCAGGCCCAGAGAGTGGTGATGAATAGACACACATCCAGCTGGCAGCCAGCCACCAGTGGGGTTCCCCATGGTCACTGCTGGCGTTAGTCGTTCTTGGCCTATCTGGATGAGGGGATCAAGTGCACCTTCAAACAGTTTGCAGCAGATGCCAAGTTGGGTGGAAGTGTTGATCTTCTGAGGGTATGAAGGTTCTGCAGAGGGATCTGGACAGGATGGATCAATGGTCCAAGGCCAGTGGAATGAGGTTCAACAAGACCAAATGTCAGGTCCTGCCCTTGGGTCACAACAACCCCACAGAGCACTACAGTCTTGGGGCTGGAGAGCTGCCACTGCTCAACGGCAGCTGAACAGGAGCCAGCTATGACCCGGTGGCCAAGGAGCAGTGGCACCTGGCCTGTATGAGGAACAGTGTGGCCAACAGGACCAGTGCAGTGACCATCCCCCATTCTCAGAACTGGTGAGGCTGCACCTCAAACCCTGTGTCCAGCTCTGGGCCTCTCGCTACAGGAAGGGCATTTAGGGGCTGGAGCGTGTTCAGAGAAGGGCGACAGAGCTTGGGAAGGGACTGGAGCACAAGTCTGACAAGAAGGAACTGAGGGAGCTGCGGGTGTTTAGCCTGGAGTCCACTCAGGGTGGACTTTACCACTGTCCAAAACCACTTGACAGGAAGTTGTAGCAAGGTGGGGGTTGATCTCTTCTCCCAGGCAACAAATGACAGGACAAGAGGACAGAGTGTCAAGTTGTTCCCTGGGATGTTTAGATGGGATAGTAAGAAAAATTTCTTCACCAAAAGGGTCATCAAGTGCTGGAACAGGCTGCCCAGGGAAGTGTTTGAGTCCATCCCTGGAAGAATTTAAAGGCATGTAGATGTGATATTTACAGACACAGTTTAGTGGTGGACTTGGCAGTGCTGGGTTAATGTTTGTATTCAATTTAAGAAATTTTCTAACCTAAATTACTCTGTGATTCTATGATTCTGACATACATTAGTTACCAAAAATATTGGTTTTATACATCATCATCTGGATTACAATTCAGGTTATTTTAAGATCTCCTTTAATTGTCATGATTCCAGTGGGACAGGATGACAGTTACCTATAACAGAAATTTTTTCATACTGTCTAATGTAAGATAAGGAAAGGAAAGCTCCAGGTTTCTTAAATGCCCCTTACTGGATAAAAGGAGTTATCCCTTATATCACAAATGAGGATATTTGAAATACGTTAAGTATGAAGCCTCCAAATATTTGTGTAAGATTGCCACATCTTACCCATTATGTGGGCTACTAAAGATATAAAAGCATATGTGAACATCTTGAAACAAACAAAATAATAAAAAAATATGGGAAAACTATAAGCATATGCTTCATATATTTGCAGCACATATTAGATGCTTTAAACATAAGAATAAAAAGTACAGATGGATTGACCATATGGTTTCACTAGGGCCAACACATACAAAATGTACAAGTAAAAATCTAATTCCTAGATGTCTTTCTGAGGACAATATTTTAATACAGATAAAAACTACCTAAGGGTTAAGGGGCGTTGCAGGTATACAGGGGTACTTCTACAGTGGTATACAGGGGTATACCAGTGGTAATACCAGTGATCTCACTGGTGTAAGAGTAGGTAAGGATTTGTCCTACATGCTCATAAACTGTGATAATATCATAGCACACATAATCCAAAAAAAGTAAATTATTTCTCATCCATGACTAAATATCAGTCTGGATCCAAGACAGCAGAGACAGCACAAAATAATCCCAAAATATAACTGCAGAGTCCAACTCTGTGTGACTGGCAAATCCATGAAATAATGCATGATTTCAGCAAATCCCATCATCCAAAGTAAACATTTGAATATGGCATCAATTTGTGACCAACAGATCAGGGTTTTTGCAATACAGCCAATCCAATCTTCCAGCCCATCAAAAAAAAATGAAAATACTCACAAGACTGGCAAGAGTTAGTGAGAAAGGGTCAGTGAGATAAGAAAAGAATCAATCAAGGCAGATATCTCTGACCAGCAGAAACCTCATGAGTCATAAATATGTTATTAGATAAGAGAATTTTTCTCAGTTTCTAATATTATTTCCTGCATTTGGAGATTTGGTCACATACATTGCTTCATGACATTTTTTTATATAAAAATAAAACCTGAGAGTCCTGAATGAAGAGCAGTCTGGCAAAATGTATTTTATAGAGGAAGGTGCAGAGAGGATAGAAAAGGGTATCTCAAAAGTCAGTGCTTTAAGGAACATTCGTTGGTCAATATATTGTGTTTTCTTTAATACTTTTTACTTATTTCTTTGATTTTTTTCCAACATTTTATCCTATATATTGATGGCAACCAAATGGTTTTGTCCTGATTATCAGCCAGGTCAGCTGGGCAAATACTCTGGGATTATGTTTAAATAAGCTCACCCTTTATGGGCAAAGCAAAGCTTCTGCTGATATATGAGACACAGAAAATGAACATTGCCTTTCTTAAATAACTCTTTTAATATGCAAGTTATTTTTATTTCATAACATCTGTAGCCTTTTCATTTAGCCAGTGTTCAAAATATTTTGGTCTTAATTCGGTACATCATAGAGGCAATTGCTGAATTTTAAAAATTAGTGTAAACCTTTATTATTTTCAAATCATATGTTTATGTTTTGTGTCATTAAGGGAACAGAATTAAGAAAGAGTCTTGCTATCTGTTGAACATGACCAACACTGCATGTTGATCAGGTCAGTGTGTGCAAATCTAGGTATATATATCTTCAGACATAAACATAGGCAAAAAATGTGCTGATCTACTTTTCGTCTCTGGATTAAGTACCTTTTTATTAGAATAACCTCTTTCAAGAGCAAATTCTTTGGGGAATAAAACATACTTTAGGAGGTATTACTTGATTTTCTAGTTCATAGCAAAATCAGAGTACTTATTCTTCCAAGCGTGGGTTTCCATTTCAACTGAACAAACTCTGTAATGTTGAGGAATTAATAAAAGTCACAGTATTTGCAAGGGGACCAAGGGAAAAAGCAAAAGCTCCAGTTGCAGCTTTTGAAATTATAGACACTGTCAGACAATTAGTGGAAGTAGGATTAATATTGGCAAACAGTTGTTTTTAGTTGACCTTTCTATCACTGATGACACTAAAATATTAATTCAGTTTAGCAGCTGACTGACATGTTGTATATAAGGTGTTGTATACCAGAATTGTTGATGAAGATCCAGTCTAAGCTTCTGAAAAGATATTCTAACCTTTACAGCTTTTCTCCACAGGCAGCAGTTGATATGAACAATAATAACTGTCCTCTGTGGAGAGTTATAATAACAGTAATGTCCTGCCAAAGCCTGGCAACAACAAAAATGAGAAATGTTTGGAAAATATTTTCATCTATTACAGAATTTCTTCTCAAAATATGTCAGACCAGTTGGTGTTGGGTAACACAAGATCACAAGGAAGCTGAGCTGATGCTGTGAGCAAAATTTACTCAGAATAGTAAAAAGCCAAGGAATCTGTTTATTCAGCCAGGTTCAGGAAATTCAAGCAAATAGGGCACGAGATAGTGATATGATACTTCAGATTTCAAAACCAGTAAATAATGTTTGTGTTTCTGCTAAAAATCTTGAAATCATCTCTTGTCCGGTGTTCAAACAACCAACGTAGCAATCATATTTCATAGCTGACTTCACTGACTCTAAGGTAGTACCTGGGATTCACATAGCAGTTTAGGAAAAAAATCAGTAAATAATTGCCAATTCCTTTAGTCCAATACTGATATTTGTTCAGAATGTAGTTTACCAATAATTCGCAAAGCATTTTATAAATGTGAAGCTAATCTTCACTGTATTGCTATTAATAACTCAAAGAATTATTTGTACTCTTTAGTTCAAAAACCACCAGGCATATGCCCTTGCCTGATCTTGTGTCTACTCTTAGCAAACACAAATGTCAGAAAATGAATAGGTGTTTCTGCTAAGAGAATCACTTGTTTCTTTTTCTATATATTTAAATTGGTTTTAATCATCAACACTTCATATATAACACATCCTTTATCCCTCCCCGCTGCACACATGCTCAAATTTAATTAAAATAACTGAAATGGAACTACAGATAATTTGTTTTTTAAATAGACTGCCACATGCTCCATTTACATAAAACCCATTAGTTTGCATTAAATACAAATTAGCTGCTGATATGAGTTAAATCACATATAAATAGTTCAGAATAGCCTCAAACCCACACATTTTAATTAATGTAACAGTTAACCAGATTTATCTGTAAGGTAATCAAGACTCTCACTCGTTCATTCTTCAGTACAATAGGCCAGAGAATGAAGGGCTGTCCTGTAACACTATTATTTTACCAGCCAAATAAAGGCACAGAGAAAGTAGGAGCAATGCTTGGATTCATGCATTTATAACAAATATCCTGCTTTAAAATTATTCTGCAACTGCCATACTAAAGGCAATAAGAACAAAATCTACACTGTGGGGAGAAAATGAAGGTGCTGGAAAGCTTTTAAGTCTTGAATGTCTAGTTGTTGCAGAAAATTGGGGATATCACAAAGGAATTGTGAAGCCACACTTTTTTCCTACCCCTTCTTTTTTCCTACCCCTTCCGAACATAAAAGCAAAATATAATATGACAAAAGAAAATTTTAAGACACTTCTTAAGTAATTGTCATATAATGAAAGCAGTCATTCAAAACTGCAGGCTCCAACATTTCCCTCCAACAGCTAGAAATACCAGCAAAATAGTGTCATTCTAGGTAATCATTTCCTCATCTTCCAAAATGGTTACAGCAGTTTATTTACATGTGAGTTTTGCGATTAGTGAGCTTGCTGAAGCAGAGCAAAACACTGCCAGAAGCTCATCTTGATGGCACCCTGCTAGTAAATGTTTTCTCAAGTTTGTACCTACATAGGTCCATAAACAGCATTTTGGCATACACTTCAGGAAATTTAGAATTGCAACATATTTTGAGAAAGCATATATGTAAAGGCAACAGAAGTGGTACCCCAGAGCTCTTTATAGCAATTCAAAATGCACAAGATTAGAGGGATCTTTAAACAGTGATGTTTAACAAATCAAAGAAACAGCACCCCCTGGAAAGCAAAACGTGTCAAATTCAGTACCACTGTAATGAAAGAAATAGTTAGGCACCAAAAAAAAGGTAGTAAAGTAGTCAGGCTATATAAATTCTTTGGCAGATAGAGAGCAATTGAAGTAGCACTAATATAGGAATTGTACAACCATTGCAGGTTTTGGACAAGTTAGACTATCAGATGTCACAAATGATTAACATTGTTTTGCTGCTATGGTTGCACAAGGGCATTGACAATACTGAAAGACTGGACATCCGGTTTAATATCAACTATAAGAAACTGAGCCACATCATCACTCTATGAAAAAGCCAGGTCTGAGTGACACACCTGCTTGCAAGGTCAAGTCCTATTTGTGCAAAAGTTGGGCTGAAATTTGTCTCCCATCCAGGCGGTAGAAATGAATGTGATAGCATTAAACTGCTCTTTGAGTTGCTTAATGTTTGCAGGATATGGTCCTTAACTTGCATTTTTTAAAAAGTAAAGATAATTTCTTCCCAATTCCAACCAAAGGTGTATCCAATACACAGGAGTTTGAGATAAACATCAGAACTAAAATGCCTCATCTGACTGTAGAATTCAACATGGCATATAAGTATTTAACAGAAGGAGAATTTGATCTGATGTCTCTAATTTGGCATGCATATACACTCAAAGTAATTCTATTCTGTTCAGTCAGGAAGAACAGAGCATAATTAGCAAAGAATTAGTCATCCTAGATTCACTGATTCATCTTACCAATGTTTTACATAAAGTATTAATATACGGTGCATAATATGCTATGTGTCTTAATTTTTAAGCAATTTAGGAATTTTAAATGCCAGTAAGGTTCTCTAATGTAGTACGATTGACACTAATATTCCAAGGAAATGCACAAAGATTACAATCAAAAACAATTCTTAGACACTTAAATAAAAATGAGAAAAATATGCTACATGATAGCATCTTTGAAAAGAAAAGAGGAACATTCATTATTCATATTAAAACAAAAAATATATTTAGTACCACATCTGTTTAACATGGATGTTCACTCATACATCTTGCTACCCATGGCAATGGAACAGTTGTAATCCATTTGCATTCCTCCAGAGAGGTAACTACCCATAAAGACTGAGTAATTTTACCCAATGAATATCAGTGAAATAAACAGTGCCAAAACAGCTATTTTGCTTCTTAAAAGCCAGTTTTTGCAGTAAATTATTCATTGTAAGATACAGCAGGATAGGCTATGTCAGTTACATCAGTGTCATATTGTATCTGTTCCAAGGTACAACAGACAGACTAAAACAGGTGTGATGTATCACAACAAAAGGTGAAGCATGAACAGACAAGTAACCCCCAAAATACCCAAATACTTTCAATAAGCCCAGTAATTCAATGCAGGAATATAAATGAAGCAAAATTTAACCTTTTTTAAAAACTGAAATCACTAACCAAAGATCCAAACCTTGGAAACTTTTAAGTACAACTAATCAGAGAAGATTTGTGAACACTAGTCCTGATTAGTCAGGACTAGTACCAAGTTAATTGAAAAACATTTTCAACTGTTTTGCTGTATTTCAGCAAATAAATGTTCTCTCTCAAACTCTAAAAGCCCAAGAAAAGCTATTGTATGCTGTGTCAGGATGCTTATATAGAATTATTTCAGATTGATTATTTTCTATTATCTAAGATCCGGTGAAAATCCTTAAAAGCAGGTATTTCCTATAAGGCTATCTAGTCCTGTAATCAATTAATAAGTATTCTGACCTCTATTTTAAAAATCTGATTCAGGATAAATTCTTAACTTAAGTCCAAATTATCTTCTGAAATTTGGAGGTTTTTACAAAACAGAACTTCTAACAGTTATTTCTTTTCCTCTCCCATCTTGAGAATCCTTTTTTGTTATTTCATTGATTTTCCTAGAATATGGTAAGACAAGCTTCTCAAAGACAATGAAAAGAGACACAGAAGTTACTTCAGACTGGCACTGACTCAAGACCCTTCTATTTATACAGGCGGCATTGAAGTTATATTTTGGTCAAATCTAGTTTCATTAAATGACATTGTAGATACACTTTGCTCAGTTTTGAACAGCAGTTGCCGTGTAATTAGTACCACTTAATGGAATAATGTAACTGAGGGGCATATTGTTATTAATCAAATTCCAATATAAAGCTGGCTGCTGTAATAATGGGAGCAATTATTGACTGATGAACTGTTCAGTCTGGAAACGGACCCTAACTGAATCTTGTCTTTCCAAAAAAGGAGCAGTCAGGCAGAGACCTCAAAATAACTTGTTTCTAGCACTTCCATTACATAGGTTCATGCCAGGTACAATGTGAGGCATTACATTTTCAAATAAAGAACAAAGGAATCTAAGAATTTCAGGACCTGAAAATATAAGTCAGTAAAACAGTCTTCTTTAAACCAAAAATGCAAGATTTATGCTTTCATAGTCATGAAACTTTGTGATAAACATTGAGAACTTACCCAGGGTGTGTGGGTGACTCCTACCATTGTAAAAATATTTAGGTCTTCTGCTTAGGATCTAAAGAGATCTTCATGAATTATAAGTTTACACAGAATTATAAGTTTAACCTCCCTATGGGGAGGTTAAAGCCAACTTAAAGTCCTTGTGATTCTCACAATACAGAGGGGATAATCTGCCCAGCGCTTGCTGATCTTTGTGCCATGTTCATAGTACTGGACAAACTATTATCTCCTGTCAATTCTGGAAGCAAAACAAAGGAAAATAACAACAGCAACAGAAAGAGAGAAGAGAGGGGAAAAGGTGTTTTCCCACCTGGGTTTCCTGAAAAAAACAATGTGACATGCTCCTTGACTTCGAATAGGTTCCCTCCCAGGACTTTCATTCTGAACTGGCAGTTTTCTGTATTACTTCTGACTTGATCAGGGAAGGATCTAAAAACCATATTCAAGTGGAAATGCAGTCTGTTATCTAAATCTCATGGCTGCTGCAGCAGACTAGAAATGCTACAGAAGCGACAGCTCTTTCACAAGTACCTGGGATACATGCAGCACTTCAGAAGGAGAGCGGAGTAGGGGAAGAGCTTTGTAGTGATAAGCACTATAACAGAAAAAATCAAAACCAATAAGAACAACAAGATTATGTTGTGAAAAATATTGCCATTATTAAACCAGCTGCTACAGGAAAGTATCCTTTCCCTTCTACTACTGTGAATAAGTATTTTAAACCCAAGTGTGGTTTGGGAATGAAGTATCCCATTTTGTCTCAATAATTAGGATTGTTGTTTAAGTAAATTTGGGTACTCAAATAAATAAAGTCTACAGTGAGATTATTAGCAATATTGGTGTTTAGATTATGATTATTAGAAGCCTGTTTTGAACTCCCACCAAGATGCATCAGTTAAATTCTTGTTCCTAGCACACATGCTGATTTGTAGAAACATGACATAATAGTTCCATTTTTAATTATTTCTATTCCTTTCCTTCCATCCCTGAAAATAAGGGCAGGAAAGTATTTTTTAAAAAAAGCTAAAGAACATATTCCAGCATAAAATTCTCTGTCAGAGATTAAGAAATGGTAAACTCATTATCTTAACTCGTGGTTTCATGGTCAACTGAAATCTAACTAAATTTATGATCTCTGTTTATCCCTGCCCACAGCTCAGTAGAGGTTTCAGGATGTTCCTTGGATCATCACATAGGATTTGTGATGTTGATTCGTGGATGGGTTTGAAGGTTTAAGGGGAGAGTTTTTTAACAAATAAGGAATTATTCGGCTTGACAGAGATTATCTCTAAGGGTTTCTTTGCTAATAGAAAATCAGAACTCTGGAGTATTGTCAAAAAACTAAAATAATATTTTCAGGCAGAAAAGTTTTTGGCTAGGTAGTCCCTTGGTTACAAATATGAAATGATATGATATTTAGATATATAACCTACAGACTTATGCTTTCCTCTGATTATGTATTCTGTATCCAAATTACAGCTACATTTAGACTCACTAGGCTGGATTGGCAGACTTTGCACATATTCACATAGACTGTTGGTTCATGCATTAAATTTGGGATGAAAAATTAAAGTGGAAGTTGACAATGAGGTTATTTATTCTTGTGAATTTAGTTACTTTATGTGACATAGAGTGACTTGAAGAGAATGAGATCATAAAGGAGACAGCATCCAAGAGATCTTTCAGGATTTCACAGCAGAAGCAGTTCGTGTGGATTTTTGTTTCATTTAATTCCTTTTCACAATATCCAGACTTCTGTGCTCAAGTTTTTAAAAAGATATGTATTTACACTACATTATCTGAAAAAGGACTGATTTTTTCCTTGGGCTATTTTGCAATCCACTTTTACATTCCTCTACAATAAGAATTGAAGCGGTTAGTGGTTGTTTGAAATTTAATTTGCATTCACACCTGTTTCAGGTGCTTTGAAACTTGATCTAATAACATTTATTGGCTTGGAAAATTTGAGCATTTCCCTTACTAGGGACTGTGAATGAATGACTTCTCCCTTCACAGCAATCCTGGGGATCTTGTTACTGATTTTGGTTTGTCAGGAATTCACCTTGAATCTCCATAAATTTATACAAAATGCTCTCCTAAAATACTAAACACGTCACCAAGTGCTCCCAGGGCACCTTACCCACGGGAGGCAGTGAACCACTAAACTCAGATGGAGCTTCCTTCATTAAAAGCCATCCTAAAAACCTTGAAAAATTATCCAGATATCTGGGGCAAAGCTAACCCCCCACCCTGCAGGAACATTATCCTGTTACAATCCTGGCTATCAACCGGCAAATGAAAAAGGAACTGAAAATTCTTCCTTATTTAGATATCTGAATTCTCATTAACTGGTTGATACAATTTTTATCTAAAACAGTTTACAGGGAAAGCAGCTATTCCCTTGATGTTTCTCGTTTTATAAATCCACACATTCAGCCCACGTAGTTTATGCAACACATACAGCATTTGGCAGGGTCAGGCAAGGAACTGTTCTTAGTTCCACTGTGCTCTTCTGCTGTGTGGACCAGGTGAGTAGGGAAGGGAAGGCTGTTTGGTTAAAGAGGTTAATTGAACCAACTGAAACTTTGAAGCAATATCCAAGAAAATAAGATTGGAACACTGAAAATAAATGCAGTGGATGTATTAAATATTTAAAAAAAAAAAAAGAAGAAGAAAAAAAAAGAAAGTGAAAGGGATAATCAACAAATTACATTTAAAAATCAAGAATTTTTTAGAAAGCCTATTAAATGGACTCATTGAATAATGTGGAATGTTTTCCTCTCTCTATCTATAAAATGTAGTAGTTAATTACTATATCATATGAACCAAGAAATTCACTCTTCTGTGAATTTGTCAATGAAGTCAGATGGACATGTCCTTTAACTACTGACCTTACATGTGAACAGTATTCCACTGTATCCTTAAGAGGTTAGGCAAACATAATAATTATATTCTAAATTCATTCTGCTGCTACTCAGTAATTGTTGCATCAGATAGATAAATTTACAGACTTCTCGCTAGAATACTGCCATGCAATCCCTTAAAATACAAATGTTCCTTAACTGCAGTTATAATCAGCAGTGCGCATTTATATACAACCTCTGTCATGAGAAACACCAAAGAAAGTATTCTAGGTAACAGTTAATTAGAAATGTGCCTCCTTAAGTATAGCAATAATTCCATTTCTGATGCAATCTTTGGACTTGCTAAAGGCTTTTATATTTAACTAAAGGCTAAAGCCTTTTCTCCTCTTAAAAAATATGTTTTTTCTGAAGTTACTTGGAATTCATAAAGGTAATAACTATTCTTTCGTTATATTTGAAATTGCTTTTTGCATTTTAGTTGAATCTCTTTCTTAATCTGTATTTCTTATCTAGTTTTTTAGTAAAACCTAAAACTACACAGTTTATAGAATATACAACGTGTAAAGTGATGCAAACTTTATCAAATTTGTCTTTTTTAGGGTTTTTTTTTTCACCCCTGCACAAGGAACCATACAAAATAAATACATCAGTTTCATATGGAATGGCGCACAAGTAAATTCCACTGGGTTTAGTTTTTCAGTTCACAACACAGATTTTTGTGAAGAAACAAGATGCTGTTCAAATAAAGGCACACAAAGTCTGATACTGATTTCATGCTACTGTAAATGAGGAATAATGCTGATGAAGGAACAACCAAAAGTCCCACAAATGTGTTGTGGTAAAGTAAAATTTACAATTTTCATCTCCTTTGTTGTGTATCTACCAATATTCAAATTCTTGACACATTCTATTCTGACCAATCTCATTCACATTATAACATTATTGAGGTATAGATATTATCTTATTTACCAGAATATCCATTTATCTAAACTTTAAAAATCAACCATAAATTCAGGAAATAAATACATGTGTACCAAAAAAAAAAAAAAACCCCAAAAAACATAGCTGAATAGAAAATATTGGTTTATAAAAGTATTTCAGCATTTTCTCACCACAAATAAGGAATGAAAGGCTTAAAATAAGGAGTGTCTCTTTGAGGCAGAATCTGTATGATTTAGAATAAGTGTCTTCTTCTGTCCTTTAAATTACAAACGTTTATCTCCTGGGATAAGGTTCAAAATTATAAGTAAAGCCACAATCTTAAAATTGTACCATCATCTAGCCAACTCTACTCTAAATGTCCATATTTTCCAGACTAGCAAGATAAATCTTTACTGAAATTGCACCTTCATAGGATTAATAGAAATTTACCATGTTCATCCAGGTCTTAGAATTTTTCTTACAATGTGCATTTTAATGCAGCAGCTATAGGTTCTTTACTTCTCTAATGTGCAAACCTGAAGCACAAAAATTTATGTTTGGGATTGTCTTTTTAATTCACACTCTTTTAAGTGTATATTATCCCTACCTTCATATTTAGGCTTTGATTTCAACAGCTTCAGTTTTTTCTTTTAGCCCATCCAATAGAATAAATATGCCTGTTCCAGAGGCCAGAGCGTTCCCAGGTGTTGTCTAGCAGTGTACACACAACCACATGCCTGAAGATAGTCCATTAATTAGGAACTTGTAAATACCTCTATGATCCAGAATCATGTGCATATCTCTTATCCAGTTCATACACAACTGGTTTTTTGCATTTGGTCAAATACTACTGATGAGGAAGGCTATTGCAATTTACCACTATGTTTCTGCACAACTACTTCCAGATTATAATATTTTGGTGAATAAAATATTTTTTGCTTCAAAGAAACTGCTTGTCTTTTGTCATTTATATTTTGCTGAACCCTTTTTGGAATATTATATGTTCCTTATGAGATGATTTATAATGTCACAAATTCCCGTTCTTGATGTAAAGACTGCTAAAGCTGTAAACAATTTCTGTCTGTTTCAGGTATTGGCATTAATGAAGCTGATATCTATTTAAAATGGGTTAAACCAGAGTTTTCCTAATGTTGCCATCACAGAAATATTTTGAAAAATATTTGAAATGGCCACATGTAGATAAAGAAACTGCCCCATCTTTCTCATGCTACAATAAGGAGATACTCAAACAGACAATTGCGGTTTCTTACTTGCGTGAATCCGTTGTGATTTTCTCAAAGCACCAGAGAAATGACTATTACTGGGGGAGGGGTTGGCCTTTTTCTTTGGGGCAAGGAATTTGTGCCCTCACTTTTAAAAGACAGCAGAAACTGCAGGCTTTGGCCTCTGATTCCTTCACTAGCTTCTCCCCCTGCACCGCCAATTTCCCTAGCAGAAGTTCCAGATCTTTTCCTCCCCACTGTGAAAGCCTTAGTGCTACTCTGTTTTGCAAATTTCCTTTTGCTAATCCTTAACCTGGCAAACCCTAAAACATTTTGATAGGTTATACGTCCTTCTATAAGCAAAAAGGATGAATCTCCTCTCCTCTCTTTGTCAAAATACATTCTACTTGTCCACCAAATGTCCTGTATAACTATAGCCCAATATCCCACGATATGAACATTGTAAGTGTGGGCTAAATAATATGATAGGCATAACTCCTGTCAAAACATTTCGAAGAATATACCATAGCTTATTAACGATACTAAGCAAAAAATCTTCCACGCATTTCAGAATTTGTCAGCAGAAACTCGTTTTTATTTACTCAATACTGACAAAGTTTTAACAGAAACTTCCAAGCTAATTTTTTATATGAGTTGTAAACCCAGTTTTGTAGTTACTGATGGTGTTGCATTTGTTTTATCCCTGATGGCCTAGCCTAAATTTAAATTGTACAACATCCACTTAAATTTCATTTTGTTGTCAGCTTAGCTCACTAATTAAGTGTAAAATATTTAACAACACCTCTTTTTAAATTGCTATGAAATCCCCTGCATTTTTTTGGCAATTTTTACTTGCTGCATAGGACTGGCTGTTTTGTCACAATCTTCTACCAGCCTTGTTATAACCAACAAAATCACCTGGTTATGGGACACAAAGAGGATTCCATGAGGGAAAAGCCTGGAGCAGCCAGCCACTAATGCATCCCTCTCACTGTGGTATCTGGCCCCTTCAATGGGTCATCCCTTGGAGACGTCGACTTCAAGAGCAGAGCAACATTTGAGATAACTCTATCCCTACCTACAGTAATATCTTTAAGACAGATCACACTTACACCTGCACAGTTGCACATACTTACATCAACTGTCAAGGATTTGTCTGGATATATCTGTCCACAATGGTCCAAGATCATATTCTTTTAGAGTCATGTCATATTTTTCATCCATTGACAATCCTGACTCTGTACCAGCATACATGACATTTCCTAATATTTAGCTAGCTATTTTAATTAGAAAAACATTGTCCTTCTCTTTCAGCCACCTGTTAGTGGAGCTTTTGTCATGAGACAATTTGAGAATATTCAATTTGAGAAAGTTCATTTTGTCAGCCAGATCCCTATTTCTAAGTGTTCATAGAATCATAGAAAGGTTTGAGACGGAAACAACATTAAAGATCATCCATTTCCAACCCTCTGCCATGGACAGGGACACTTTCCACTAGACCAAGTGGCTCAAAGCCCCATCCAACCCAGCCTTCCAGGATTGCTCTCCTGGTAGCATTTTCAGGGTAGTGAGATTCCTGTTTACCCTCCTTCTCTCTGCCCTCAGGATCTTTAACTCCACCATTTCATGGTCAATGCAGTCACAACAGACCTGGAGCTTTGCATTCCCCACCAGCCCCTGCTCTCTGTGACAAGGTCCAGAACAACACCTCTGCATTTTCACTGATTCCTCTGAAGGCTGGCCGTGACTTCTCCATGAGACAGCTATACTGTTTCTTCCCCATTACTTTTATCCCAATGTCTACTAATGGTATTCTTTATCATATTTTTTTACAAATTTCTCTGGTACAGTATGCAGACTTGATGAAGCATTCCTTTCCTAAATTTTGCAGGAACTTGTTTGGGTTTCTGAGGGTTTTTTTAAGACAATATGTTTGCTCTTTCTTTTTGTGCTGATAGCTCTGTTAGAACATACCCTGATTTCATATATTTTAATGGAATTAAATGTGATTATTTTACAATTTTTAAGTAAATATCATAAGACAGCAGTTTGTTCCTCTTCCTTTTAAGGCCTTGTTCTAAATCATCTTCTACTGACATTGCACAAAATCCTTTTTAACTCATTTCCTGTAATAAAAGGCTTCAGCACTGGAATTCCTAAATGTCCTTCAAATTAATCAGTGAAACAAAGAATTCTCTTAACTTTAAGGTAAAAAATGTCATTTCCTGTATATAATTTCCATGTTCTTTGGCAAGTTTCTTGCCTCTACTGTGTTAAAAAGGATTTCATCACTAGTCTTCATGGTTTACGAAGTTGCTTATCAACTTTTTTTATTTTCATTTTGTCTGAACATAGTTTAGCATTTAACTTGCCAGATTATATGCCCCTTTTCCTCTGAAAATTACTACCACTTTTTGAAGATTTTCTAATAATTTTTACTATATTGCTAAATCACGATTCCTTTGAGGTGGAATGGTTTTTTTTAATGTATATAATCCTTATGGCCTCTAAACTCTAATATTACCATTTTATCTCTTGCAAGTAATTAGCTGTTTTTTGCAGTGTGTTTTAATTTGTTTTAACAATTTTTTCAAGGAGCTCTCTTTTACACAACTCAACATTATTCCATGTGTCTCCTTAATTTTTTTTCACTGATGCATCTTGAATTTGATTATGTACTCTTCAAGGTCTTCATAAACGATTTAGACACAGGAGTTCAAAGTATAATGTTTGCTGATGATACTAAATTGGGAGGAGCTGTTGAGTCCCTCAGAGGTAACAAGGCCCTGCAGAAAGACCTCAACAAATTAAAGGGCTGGATAATCACCAAATGTATGAAGTTGTAACAACTCACAAAGGGCAGGCACCAACCTCTTCTCTGTGGTGACCAACAATAGGACCCAAGGGCATGACATGAAGCTGTGTCAGGGGAGGTTTAGACTGGATATCAGGAAAAGTTCCTTCACCCACAGGGTAGTTGGGCACTGGAACAGGCTCCCCAAGGCAGTGGTCACAGCACCAGCCTGACAGAGTCCAAATTTTGGACAATGGTCTCAGGTACATGGTGGGATTCTTGGGGTGTCCTGTGCAAGGCCAGGAGTTGGTCTTGTGTCCCCTTTCTGCTCAGGATATTATAAGATTCTATGATTTCAGGTATTTGGGGCAGTTCTAGAATAGCTCTTCATTTGTAGTATTTTGAGATGAGCTGTGTACGTTGCTCACAACTGGTGGACTAAGTGAAAAACAGCTTCTTCCATTTGTGTTTACTGTTTTATTACTAGGCTCTGCTAGTTTTTCTAATTGTGATAACTGGGACATTCTACTACGTCTGTGGAGTAGGCTCACCTGTCTTTTTTTGTCTCACACTGTAAATTGTTTCTGACAACTATTTGCTGCCTTCAACATATGCATATCTATAAACATCCCATCCTATTCTGTGCAGTAAAGTACTAGTCCTGCCTTTGACTTTGTTCTCTTTTTGCTTGTTGTATTTGCATTTCATTGTCTCTTCTGATTCCTACTTCTTTATTTTTTAATTAAAAACAAGTTGAATGAAAGAAGACACCGGTCTATTTGTGCTTCTTTTGTCTTCGCTTTCTAAGAAGAAAAACACATCACTTTTCCTCTGGGATTTCCTTTGTTTGAGGACAAATAAAGTGATGAGTAAAACATGTATAAAATTTAAAAAGCTTGTTATTTCAAATATAAGCTAATGTCTTTGAATTAGTTACATTGTTCTATAGTTATTATCCTATTAAGGACTTTTGCTGACAGTTAACCTGCCTCAGAATACAGCCAAGGCCATCTTACTGAGAATAGCTTCTGAACTTTTTCACCATTTTCTGTGACAAATTTCAGATTCTGTTGACTCAGAGATGCAGCATATTATTTTTAAACCCCTATGTATTTAAGAATATAAAAGCTATCTGAGAGTACAACTACTTTTATATTACACAAAGATTCTCATCCTTATGCAAAAGATCTGTGATTTAACTCTGCATTTTCATTTTTTCCTACTTTTTTCAAGGAGCCAACCATCAGTAAAGATTTTGTAGTATTTTTCCCCCTTCTTTTCTTGGGGGAATAGTCCCTGTGATAACAAATTAAATGAGAAGTCAATTTACTTTCCTCTAATGAACAGCAACAGTGTAAACAATCTTCTTCTATGTGCAGAAACATAAGATAGAAAGGAAAGTCACAATACTCTTGCTTTTAAAAACATGGAAAGAATAATGAAGACAAAATTGGAATATTTCAAACTCAGGATTTGTAACAACATTCACTGACCACATTATTTATTTCACCCTTATTAGTGCTGTTCTTCCACTGCAGTATTAAAAGAATAGAAAGAGCTCCATGCTCACTTGGTCATTTAACCAATTATTTTTGTATACTTGTCACTAAAGCTATTCTACATTTCTATATCAACCTTGAGTTGCAGAGATTAGTGCCACAGCTTAACAACAGAGAAGATGATTTGTATTGTTAGTGGATTTTTTCACATACTTGTACAAATAAGATTAGATGCAGTATGAAGAGCAAGCTGTAAGTACATGACATTTTCCCAATAAGTGTTTTTCGTTATTTTGAAGCATACATAAAACTCCTGCCACATCAAATTTTCTAACTGTTCCGTGTGTCATTAGGATTTGAATTCTGACAGTACACCACTTTCCTGACAAGAACCATAACTTCTGTTACAAAATATGTTATTTTTGCATACTGATCTATTTAACCATGAAAAATACCCAACTTTAAATATACCATGTAGGAAAAAATCCATTGAAACTTATGTATGCTCAGAAAAAAATCTGTCACTGACTTCTGTGTCCTTGAACAAGAAGAGGTAGATTGGGTGAGATATGATCAGGTATTTGTTTTCGCACCTGTAGACACTCCACATGCAGGCTTTCAGGTCACACTTGGGATTTTTAAAATAAAGTAGGAAGTGCTGCTATAAAGACATACAAAATTTTTTGAATTATGAAAACAGAAGCTTATATAAATCAATTACAATCTTGCCATTAAGATCAATTTTGTCCTATTAACATTTATAACTGAGATGTAAGTAAAAATTAAGAGCTTTGCCAGGATAAATGCACAACTATTTGTCTAAGTGGAAGGTATCTTTCCTTAACTTGCAAAAGATACATTTATTTTAATATAAAGATGTCTTGATGAGAAGCTTTTTCAAGGTAACTACCACAGTACAGTTATATTAATATGATTATAATATATTTCTGCATGGAAATAGTTCCTAAGGCACTTTTTTATTATAAATGAAACTTCATAGAAGAATCATTTCTTTTATCTTTTTGGTTTTTTCTTTCTAAAGATATAAAAAAAATGCTTTATATGATATATGTAAAACCTTAAGGCCTGGGAAATTACATCAGTATGATTAAAATAGTCCAGTATGCAGTATTTCACATTTGTACCATTCCCAATAAAATATATCACCTAGGAAAGCAACTCAATATGATTCAGTGGGTTAAACATCTGTAGATTTATTAATGACAAACAAATCTACATTTATTTTAGGTATACTTTAAAAAAAAAAGAGTGAGGACTAATAAACCTCAGGGTTTAAGTAAATCATGAGCCACTGGAAAAAAAAAGTTTAATTCATTCTATGGCTTTCTACTGTAATAAATTCATTTCTGCTGTGAAGTTTTCAGTATTTTTTTAAGTCAAAATATTTGACTCCACATACAAATTTGTTGATTCAACATAATCTGACATATTGATCTGTAGATTTGTGCATGTTATGTAATTATCATGCTACATCTCCTTCTTCTTTTTGAACCACTAGAGAAATTTACCCAGGGATGTCAAAAAAAAGTAGTTAACTGTGAAATATTTTAACAACAGATATGAAATTTCAAAAAAATCAGTAATTTTTCCAGTTATCCATCTGTGTGCTCTTAATTGCATAGATGTTGAACAGTTTTATGATGAAAATTAGCAAGGAATTCTGAAGTTCATAATGTTATTCTAGATGTTTGTAGTAGACTCACAAAAGTAAATGCAGCTTTTCTGCATTTATTATTCAGATAACAATGCAGAATATAAAACTCACTTGATTTTCCAGGATGAAGGAATGTGTTCATTCATTTGGGAAAATAGAGAGCCATTGCAAAACAATCTATTTTGCATTTCCAGTTACACAGGAACTAAAAGACTCTTTTTCTTTTGGTGTATTCTTTCTTTCATTTGCAACAGACTATAATAATATCATAATTTCATTTTATGATGGACCCAGCAGTTTCTCTCCCTAATAGTCTTCTTAGACATTCAGTATCATCATAATGATTGCAAGACATGAATGCCTCCTGCAGTGTTTAAAGTGGTTTCAGTGTATAACATAACACATTTTTATAAGCAAGTGACACTTCCTTGTGTTTTCTGTTCTCCAAAATAATTTCAAATGCATATTACAAGTTCAAATAAATGTGTCAACTAGTAAGACTGCAGTACTGTAAAAAGAGGTCGTATTTTTTATTTGAGATTCTTTGTTAAAGTTCTGTTGCATCTCATTGCAGTGTTTAAAGAAACGAATGAAACGTGATAAGATGTAAAAGAGCATATGAGAAAACAATTTCAGGTATTGAAGTATTCTAAATTTTTTTAAAGGAATGTTTGTTTTTCACTTATAGAGGGCTTCATGTTTCTAATCTTGAGTTTCTATTATCAAAATCCCAATCCTTTTCTTGATAGAATGAAGACCACTGAACTAATGTCTAAATTATGGTTTATTTCTGAGTTCTGGTTGTGTCTAACTGTGACAATAGGGGAAAGTTTCCCCAGGCTGATAGCTGCTCAGTTCTTTCAAGCTAGGAAAACAATAATGGGGTGCAAATTGCCTGTTTGTAAGTATCCACTTTCTCTAGGGAGCTGCTGTCTACTGTTTGTGCAAGAAAATGTAGTTCATCATCAGTTCCTGGGAGTCCATATTTTATGGATTCCAATGAAAAAGAGAAGAGAAAAATATTCAGTTTTCAAAATCTGATGCCTTAAACAAGTGCCAGTTTTGGGGGGATTCTACTGCAAAAGGTAGTTGAATTCGTAAGTCAGACTACTAATGTTTCATGACTTCCCTAAAGGGAAATACAATCTAGTCTTTTGGTTTTCTTTAAATCCAATAGAATGCAGACATATTTCATCCAAAAAATCTTTCTGAGATGAGGAAAGGGGAAGGAAAGTTTTTGCATGATGTTAATTTCCAAGCTATGGAGTTCTGCTTCGTTTTTCTGCGCTTGAAAGATTTCAGTCAAATTTAGCATGGCGTTATGAGACTACACCTACCAACAACTGTTTTAAACTTAAAATTGTATCAGCTACTCAGGACTCAGTGGTACTGCACAGTCTGTCTGACAATTTCTAACTCATTTTTCAGTTATTTAACTCTCTGAATGTTTCCATCCAGTCACTACCATTATTACTACTCACTAATGACATATCTATTGTATAATAGTAACTGTGCTGTAACTGGTTACTGTTCTTCCTATATCATATATCCCAAACAAACAGCATAGAATTTTCAGATGTTTCAGTGATGTGCTTTCAGAGATTTTAAACATCAGATACTTAATTTAGAATTATGCTTTTATATTGAAAGGAACTGTAACTTGAAGAGTCCAAAAGTTAATTATGTGACAGAGAAGAAAATAGCTGTGTGCTTATAGACACCTGAATGAATTCTTTTAGGACCTGAAGGCTGTAAGAGAAGAGTGAAGCACAGTAAGTTAGATAAAGGAAAAGAAAATGACAAAGGTGTGCCTTGAGCTGCAGTCTTCCTGCACTGGGTGCAGGAAAATTTATGTCTATTCCCATTGTCTGAGATGCAGTATCATTAACTGATAAACTGTAACACAAGCAGAAAAGGACCAGAACCTAAATATATAAGAATATGACCATCAAGTGTATGTGTAATGACTTTTAATTGCCCTTACCTGGCAGCCCTCTGGAGTGTTGCAAGTGAGGAATGGAGAACTAAGTGTTCAGGAGGAAAAAACAGGGCCGTTCTAAGTCCAAACTGCCACAGACAAGTGTTAATAGTCTCCATGTGATGATAAAATCAAAGAACAACATTTTAGAATGTCTGCTGCAAGCCACCAAATGAGAAAAAATTAATTATTAATTAATTTAGAAGTAGAAGCCTGGTAACTGTGAAAAAGATTGGAAGTATAGCAAGTGTTTTTAAGAAGGAATCTTATTTACTTATTTGTTGGGAAACACAGATGTGAATACGCCAGCAGCGTTTTTGTATGTGTCCTCTGGAGCAAAAGAAAGATGGAGAAAAAGGCTGAGGGAAGACTTTCTCTAAATCTGATTTTTGCCAGCAGTTATTATGTCAAAATCAAGAAATTATTCTAGATAGACTAATGAATATTAGACCTTAAAACAGGAGAACCCCTAGGAAGGATCTCAAGAGACATAAATCTAACAGGAAAAAAAAAAAAAGGAAGAAGAAAAAAGACAGTAATTCCTTAACAGAGGTTGGCAGGTGTTTAAAAGAGTCTCTATATTCGATATTAAATGTAAATTTTTCTAAGGTAAAAGAAGATAGAAAGTGTAGCGAATTTCCCCAGTAAGCTGTTCAGTGCCCTCACACTCAAGTAGGAAGCACCAGGAGAGTAGCAAAAAGGGTAAATGTTTAAGGACAGGCAGAAAAAAACCCAGAAGCACATAGGCCCAAAATTAGAAAGGTCAAGCCTCAAAATGAGATACAACTAGCAGGGAACATAAAGGGCAAGAACAAACCATATTACAATTAGATTAGGAGGAAACCTAAGCAAAGAATCCGTCCATGCCACTATAGAAACTGGAGGCTAATGACAAACAATGTCAAGAAGTCTGACATGTTTAATGCCCTCTTTTGTTTCAGTTTTCACTGGAAAGGTTAACTTTAATCATACAATTAATTATCAATGACAGAAGGCAGGAAGAAGGAAAACAGAACTAGAAAGATTTTCACTGTTCTCCACCTACCTGTGTCTAATGAAATTCCCCCCAGATTATGTGGAATATTGCCTGTGGCAACTTCTGATTGCCTTTGAGGCTGGCTAGGAACCTGAAAGTTGGGAAAAGGCAGTGAGGTGAAATAAAATGAAGGAAAATAAGGGGGGAAAAAGAATGTTCACTGATAAATTAAATTCAGTTACCTAACTCAGGTGGTCCAAGGCTTCTGCCTGATAAATATCCCTTTCCACTGATAAGACAAGGAAGGTAGTTCTGCTGAAACATACTTAACTTATAACGTAGATTAAATTAATAGTGCATATGTTAAGAAAATGCTGAAGTGGACTATGAATTATAGATTACTAACCTTAATTTTTTATGGTCTCACATGATTTTCTGTAAGATGAGAAAGACTATTCTAGAGTAGGGTACAAAACCGAGTTACAGTTGTCTATGTAACTGAAATTACAATTTCAATATGAACAAAGAGGGACTAAAAAAGTTTCTGCAGCAGTCAAATGCAAAGTCTAGCACTATTCAAGGGTTTCATTAGCAACTAGGATGACAAAATATAAACTACAGTGTAGGGTAAGTGAAAAACTAGATTCAAAAACCCTATAGTGTTTAGTTCTTTTAGTTTTTTTAAAGTACAAGGATAAATAGACTACGGATTCACTAGGGATAGGTTCTCAATCCAGGCCTATCTGAATTTTTTTATTACAAAATAAACTATGGTATTCTCGTATTATATTTGCAGACATACTGTACTGTATATAACTACTTGCAGAATGAACTGATTTTATAATCATCTTAAAAATTTAAAAAATAGTCTGAAATAACTACAGTTGTGTAATTTTATGAGCAATAATGAAATTAATTGAACAGCAACCAGCTAGCATGACTTGGACACAGTTCTACAAAAGTTAACCTGGAAATTAGAGGGCGTCACAGCCTGGACATGAACAACAGCTGTGCTGTTGTTTAATGGCAAAAAAGCCTGAAACTAATTTCATACATAATTTTCATATGAAAGCTGCAAAAACATGCATGAAATGTGTGAAGTACTGTTTGGGTTCTATGGCAACTGAGTGTAGTGAGGGCTCATTTGGTATGTACATCTTGATTTTACCATAACACTTCAGGATGGGTATAAACCAGTCAGAAGGAGATGAGTAAGAACAAGAAATAGAAACACCACCAAAAATTTGCATATTCTATAGAAAATAATTTGAGAGAAGGAAGGCCAGGACATCCTAGGAAGTAGCAGAGAAAGTGAAGACTGAAAGATGACTCGGCATTCCCCCACTGTGTTTTCCATGTTAACGTTGAAATGAGTCTCAGCAGTTCAGTCAGCTGCGTTTTGGTTTCTGCACTCTATTCTTAGAGCTCTAAACACATGAAGGAATCCTCAAGAAGGGAAATTACCTTTTGTAATAACTGGAAAACATTTGACTGAAGAAGTTTTCTGTTATAGTTAAAAGATTTTCCAATTCCCAAAAAGAAAAAATAGGATTATATCTCTCCCTAAATCATTAGTTGGGGTAAGAATGTTCCATGTCTTTTTCCTTGGATGAAAGGGGGCCATCCTGTCATTAATGTTATTGCCAGGTGGAATTTTCTATCTTACATATTATACATAATATGGCAAGGGTTGATGCTAATTACAGCATGGTGACAGCCAGACGGCAGAGATTTTTACCTGAATAGTAGAAGTATTCCTGGTTTTTTCTTAATTTTTCAGTTGAAATACTTTGGGTTATTAGACCATAGAAGCAGAAAATTCTGGATAGTAACTCCTTGAGAAATTTTTATTTTGATTCATAGTGTGCTTCCATGGGCAATTTCCTTACTTCCACAGAAAATGTTAAGTTTATAAGCAGATGGCGTAGGAGGGAAGGGATGCCATCCAGAGAGCATCTGGATAGGTTTGAGAGAGGGGTGCGAACCTCATGAAGTTCAACAAGTCCAAGTGCAAGATCCTGCAGTGGGGTCATGGCAATCCCAGAAATGAGCACAGAGTGGGAGAAGAAGACATTTAAAGCAGCCCTGCAGAGAAGGACTTAGGGTTTCTTGTGGATGAAAAACAGGACACGAGCCATCCATGTGCACTCACAGTGCAGGAAACCAAGTGTGTCCTGGGCTACATCCAAAGACCACGGGAAGCAGATAAAGAAGGGGATTCTGCCCTTCTGCTGGGCCCTCGTGAGACCCCACCTGGAGTGTTGAGTTCAGCTCTGGTTTTTTCCAGCATAAGAAAAACTTGGACCTGTTAGAGCAGATCTAGTGGAGGGCCGTGAAGTCGGTGAGAGGGATGGAACACATCTCACCTAAAGAGAGGCTGAGAGAACTGGGGTTGTTCAGCCTGGCGAGAGAAGGTTTTGGGGAGATCCCATTCCTGCCTTCAGGTAGGATTATAAAAGAGAGGGAAAACCACTTTTTAAAAGGGCAGATAGTGATAGGACAAAGAGAAACAGTTGTAAACTGGAAGAGAAGATATTATTAGATATTAGAGTGAAATTCTTTACTGTGAGGATGGTGAGGCATGTAACAGGTTACCCAGAGAGGCTGTGACTGTCCCAAGTCTTCAAGGCCAGGTAAGCTGGGGCATTGCAGAACCTAGTCTAGTGGAAGTCTTCTGCCCATGGAAGGTGGGGTTGGATTTAGATGGTCGTTGAAGTCCGCTTTAACACAAGCCTTTCAATAATTCTGTGATTTTATGAACCACAGTAAGAGAGAGGTGTAATGCAAGGCAGCCTTAAAGTGAAAGAGGAGCCATAATTTTCACACTTCTTTCAAAAAACCATGTTTTAAAATTATTTAGAAATAGTTAAATGGACACCAGAATACCTGAGCACTGTAATTTCATTAATTTGTGTAGATAATTAGTACTTTATGGTAAAATATAATTTGCCCTCAAAGTAAGCAAAGAATTACCTTAAGTTGCTACAACTTGATTACATCATGCAGAATTAGAATTGCTTTTTGAAAGATTAGTTTCCATTTTTCTGAAATCACTAGATATATTCCCTGACCTTTTGGGTAATCTATCATAGCCCAAAATGAAATATAACGCAAGAAGCAATGTCTTGGGTTTGTCCTGTTACATGAGTCATGTCACGTTTAATTTTTCTTTCTTTTTGACTTTATTTGCAGGAGAACTGTACAGAGCATGCTTCTGCATGTAGTCCAAAATCAGTCTATGAGTACTCTTTGACACAGACTATGTTTCAGATTTTTGCTGTTTGGAAGTTCCTCCACTGAAGTGAACAAACCCTCTATCAAACAGAGATTTGATGCATGTTCTTCTTCTAAAAGTGTCAGTAGCTGAGCTTTCAATATAAATTTTGTGTAGCTCCATCTGGGATATCATGTCTTCTATGACACGAGGAAATGTATCATGTTGGTATAATTTAAAGATGAAAATGCATCAAGTAATTTTCCATATGGTGTCTCCCCCAGTAGAATTAACATGAATAATATATAATACAATATATATATGTATGTATATACATACATACATATATCCATATATATATATATACACACACACCATACAGAAATCCATTTGCTTGTAATATATGAAACAAACAGTGAATAAAAAAAGTAAACAGGGAGACCTCTTTGCCTTGATGTCTATTTGTCCATATTTCACTCAGAATGCTTTGTTAACATAAAACAAACTTTAATGTTTGCAAATATTTTTCTTTGCAGGCTTCTGCAGTCAAATGATATCAAATCATTAGTGAACTCAAAGACAGTGTTTCAAAGCTCTGTAAGAATGTTGGCCACTAAAGAACTTAATGTCTGGCAGATGCTGAAGACTAATGATATGCTCCCCACTACAATTAAATTCTGACATCCTCACTACTAAAAATGTGCACAAAATTATATTCTAATGTGTGCCAGCCACAGAAATAGCTCAAACAACTTAACAGATGAAAAGAATTTTGTATGTTTTAGCTTTTGATTTTAAAGCGTCTTATAAATTATTTGATACCAGACTGCAACCTACATTTCTTGATTCAGGAACATGTAGGTACTAAGGACTTTGTCCAATCAAAATGGTGATCTTAAAACTGTATGAACTTCTCATTGCACAGGTCTTCAGAACAGTGAAGAAAATGTGAACAGAATTATTCCAGAAACAAAACACAAGATCAAAAAGTTTTGCAGTATAAGAAAGCAGAAGGAAGAACTTCTACTAAAACTCTTTAACTGAATTCTGTTGTGAAATCTTATCTACAGTCACAACACAGGGAACACAAGTAGATCATCCAGCATTTCATCCTGGAATATGCCCACTGCTTCCAAGAAGCATTGGGATTAAGTCAAAGGTGGTAAAGAAAGATAACAGAAGATTTCACAGAACAGATATTGCACAGAAGTCATCTTGTTGTACATTTTCCATATATTAATCACCTATTATAGCTAACAAATAGAAAATAATAAAAATGTGCATAATCCATTTAGACCCAGGTCGACTCTAATGGCATTCCTTAGTTATGGCTGCTTTACACAAAAATCCAGTCTCATTTATGCTTATCCCAAATGAAATAGCCTTCACTTTTTAACAAATATGCCAGCTTTTCTGCAGCTTTGACAGTCTCAGCAAAGTGACTGAGTTAAGTTGCACAACAATTAGAATTGTTGATGCTGAGTTCGTCCTGGATACATTTTCCATGCACCAGGGAAAATGCAGACTTAGCTTTTCTGTGCCCATTTTAGCCTACCACATTTTAGATCTGACCTGTGGTCTCAGCCAGATAAAAACTTGTAATAAATTACTGGACTTGAAAGCTGAGTCATACTTCATTTAAAAAAGGAACAATTTCAGACTATGCAATTTTGAATCAACCTATAACCTTCATGTCACTGTAATTTCCCAATGTAAATGAATGACTGAGCTGTTTTCAACTGCACTTGGAGCATAAATTGCTAGAACACCTTAAAGAACCTGTAGCAATGGATATTAAAGTTTTTGTGTGTATTTTTAGATTTATTTGGTAATAGATTGCATATAGAAACTCAATATTAAATTAAAATTATCTTCCTAAATTTGATTCATAATTAAAAATTATACTAATTTTGTTTAACACTTTTCTCACGTACATGCAGTTACATAAAGAAGACATTTACAGTAAACCACTAGGTATGCGAAGTTGTTTTTATAGAGAAAGAACTAAATATTGGAACCTATTTTTTCAACTGTTTTTACACTAAAAATATGGCAAGATGCCAACAATTTTCCTACTAGAATACTATAATACCTATAGTAGTAATTTGCTGACAAAGTTATGCATGTTTATATCAGCATACTAACAGGTAGAAGACAATGCATGCAGCAATCTAGTATTCGAAGGCAAATGAGAAGTATTTCTTTCCATCCAAAGAAAATTATTTAATAAAAGGGTATATAAAAATACAAGGTGAATTGCTCTGCTACTTATTCCTACCACACAGAAAGACAGCAAAGCTTGTAGTTTGATGTGTCTTGTGTGTCTGCAGTAGCAGATTCATGAGCTTGTGAGAGTTGGAAGCATGTATGATCCCAGTTCATTAGCATACTCTAGTCACCTGTAAACCACACCAGTAAACTGTGAAAAGATAAGTTAATTCCTTGCTTCTACTCTGGGGAAACCATAAGGGATGTGGAGAAGCAAAGAAAAACAAAACAAAAGAAAATGTGACAAAATAAAACAAAACAGAGATAAAAACCCCAACACACTATATCTATTACCCTTGCAGGTCTCCTCACTCTCACACCAAACTAGAGCAAAATACCCAAGAACAAAGCTGTGCAATCCCATGAAAAATGTATCTGTTTTGAGTAGACCTAGTAGACACTGCACAACTTGCATGCAAAACTTTTTCTGGTAGTCCTAATGAGCAGAGTGACAATGCAACTTTTGTTCCACATTGCGTAAGGCCAGCCAAGATAAAAGACTACAGCATGTACCACATAGAATCTGAGCATCCCATACCAGCTATACAATGTATTGTGAGGGTTTGTAATATTTTGCAAGTAAAAATAATGAAAATAATGTTGATAAATAGTAAGATTGAAATTCATGCAAGTGTCACAGATCTTCTGATAAAGCATGCCTAAGGAAATAAATGAAAGTTTGCAGGAAGAGTTTAATGGATGCATGTTTTAAATAGTGATCAATAAAGCAGAATATAATAAATTTGAATGTCAGTTTATTTGAATCACAGCATTGACAGTATTAAATCATTAAAGAAATCAAGTACAGTATACTGAAAGTCATATTTCAATAATATGCATTATTGGGAGAAATATTTTGACACTGCCATTCAGAGGAAAACTTGACCTCTTGAGACATAAGTACCCTTGGTTATTTTAAGACAACAATAATATTAAATGAAACTATTTAAAATCTATTAAAGTATTCAGTTATTTAGAATATCTAGGTCAAGTAAGTTGAGAACATACAGTAATAAGGGTGGTTTTGCGATTAAACAGTTCCACAAGGATTTGAAGAGAGATTGCCTACACAGCCTGTAAAGACTGAGCCTTTGTTAAAATATATATGCTCATAGATGCATGTCACCTTTTGCTTCAAGCATGTATGAATTATTTTTCTCTCCAGTGAAACACTTTCTCTCTCCCACTTGTTGAGATTTTATATTTATGCCATCACATAATCTCATTCTCACTTTCACTCTTTTCATCTGACAAAAAGTTCACAAGTGTGGTGAGAATTGTTGGTCTTCTGCTTGTGGCCATGGCAAGATTCAGTTCAGGCAATGTAAAACTTAAAAATAAAGTTTTCAATTTAGAGATCTAATTTTGAATGGAATACAGAAATCTAACCTACACTGATTAGATCTTCTACCTAAATGACAAAAAATGAGAAGCTGACACTATAATTAAAGACTTCATCTTTAAAACAGTATCAAAAATTACTATGATGTGTAAATTTTGCCAAAGTTCTGTCTTAAATATTGCAGTGGATTGAGTCCAGATGGTAGCCAATCATTCTGCCTTTCACTCATGTCCCCTTCCCCTAGGGGAAATAGAAAGAAAACAAAAATACCCATCAGTCAAAATAATGACAGTTTGATAAGGAGGATAAAAGACGTGCATGCTAGTAGAGCCAAGTAGAGAAATTAATTCACTACTTTCCATTGACAGGCAGATGTTCACCCACGTCCAGGAGAGCAGCACCTCAGCACAAAAAATAGGAAGACAAACATCACAACCACCAATAGCCCACTTTCTTCACCTTCGTTGCTTGGGCATGACGGTATGGAATACCCTTTTGTTCAGTTTATGCCTTCTGTCCTGACTGTCTCAGCCTTTTCTCGCATTCGGCCTGTTCCTGTTTGCACTGAACAGAGAAAAGAAAGCCCTGACATTAAGCTCACCAGCAATAGCCAAATACTGGCATACTATCAACACTGGTTCAGCCACAAATGCAAAGCACAGCACCATACAAGGTACCATGAAGAAAGCTAACTTTACATCTTCATCCCAAACAGAGCCGGTACAAACATTACAGCCAAAAAACAGAGAAAAAAAGATCTTCTACAGATAAAATCTGCTTGGCACTGGAAACCCCTACGTACCATACCCAGCTCAATCCAGCCCTTCCGTGTGTTCTGTTCTGTCACTTTTGCCAGTTCGGACCCTAAAAAGAAGATGCTCTCAGACTCTCTTCTTTGAAGTCTTTCCTCTAGGAAATATTTGCAAAGCATCCTGGTCAGAAGAGCGTAGATTGGGACAGAATTTGCAGTCACTGAATTCAGTCTCCTCCTATCACAGGTAGGCACTAATATCTATCACAAAGCATTAATATTATCTCACATTACTCCTCTTAGAAATCTATTCCAAAAGATCTGCTTTATAGTGACAAAACTGAAGATTAAGTCTGCTATACTTGTAGGACAGTACATAGGCCAGTGTATACACACAGAAATTCTTAACACTCCTAGAAAGCCTCACAAAAATTTGAACCAAGGGTCAGTAAATTATTTTAAAGGAGGCAGAAAAGATGATAATATTTCTGCCCCAGGCAGGCTCTAAGAGTTCAGGACTATCTTTCTCAGGGGAAATGCATCCTACAACTTCATGTTCTTTCTATTCTTTCTCTCACCCAGTGAAATTTGTATTCCTTTCTTTAGAGAAATGCATTTTCACATAGGGAACTTGAGAGGGATTTTGAGTGTCCCTTTGTAATCAGCAAAGTTTATTTGTGAGCTGTGGGTGGGATAAAGTACCTGCTAAGACACTGTTCAGGTTGATCCAAATTTACGCTTATATGTTTCCCTGTACCCAAGAGCTTACTGTCTTTTTATGCAGTTAAACCAATGGGGAAAGCCTGAAAAAAGCAGGGACAGAAGAAAATTTTTTATGGAATAGGACTTAGTGGTGCTACCAACAACAATAACAATAGTCAGAAACATTAACTTAAAGTCAGGTGCTGAAGGTCAAATGTTTGAGGTGTAGTTTTGTACTTGAGACAACCATCTCATCTTATTGTTTTGAAAACAGATATTTATTGTATTGATTCAGATAGAAGTTGCTATGGAGCACACGAAGTATGTGAATGAAAAGTGGGACACTAGAAGCCACACTTAACTGATGATGAAAAAAGAATTTGGAAAAGAGCTGAAAATGCCCCAAAGGACAAACTGAGATCCATTAATCAGCTTTGGAAACAGTCCAGGAAGGAAACAGATAGAGAGGATAAAACTGGAGAAAGTTCTTTGAAAAATAAACACCAAGATGTGGAAAATACAAGAATAGGGGGGAAAAAAGTAGTCCAGGAAATACATGCATACCCTTCTTCTGTGATTACCTGAGCACTTTCCTCTGGAATCCAGAGCAAGCACACAAATCACAATGTCATCCTTTAAAAATTTTCAGAACTGCAAGAGAAGTCACTGGGAACTGTGTGTTAAATACTTGGAGAGCTGGGTAATACTGAAGATGACAATACAAAGGGAATGAAAAACAAACAAACCAACCAACAAAGGAGCAAAACCAACAGCCCTTTCACTCCCTTCAAATGCTCTAAAATGAGAAGATAATATTTTTCTTAATGTCTCTGTGCCTCTGCTCCTCAATTAAATTGAAAAATCTTTCGGAAGAAATATGAGCCAAAGTGCATAAACATACCTTTGAGATCTTCTGTTCATTTAATAATTAGCACAGTAGGAAAGAAGGAGATAAAAACTGTGTCTACAAAGCGGAATCTGGAGAACATGTAGTTTTGCATCACACTTGTGGATAAAATTTGGATAGCTGACCATTGAGTGACATCACACACCATTTGCACAGAAAAATCATGGATCCGACAGCAGTATTTAACATAACAGGAAACTGCTCCATTGCGTAAATGTATTAGCGTGATACTATTTCCATGCTTTTCCTGGCTTTTCAGCATTTGATTTTGAAACTTTAACAATGTTCTTTTAATATGATTTTTTTCATGGAGAAATATATTTCTGTCAGGTCATTTTATTAAAGTAGTTATAGCCAAAGAAATACATCTCAGCCTCCCCATACACTTTATCTACATAGACTTTGCTTAATCTCCCTGAGAGCTCAGTTTCAAATATGTATTACAAACCTGCTTTCATGAATGGATGTGTTAATAATAATACAGCCATTTGTATTCAAACTCCAGCTATCTCACCTTCGGGGACCCTTTGTCTCAGAGACTTGATTCATTATTAGTATAGTTAACAAGTTTCCAGTTTCTCAATATCAGTCTCCTATTTAGTTCTAATTTGTAATATCACAACCTTTGCTCAACCTCAGCAGCAGAGAAGTCTTCTTGATTCTATTCTAGACAGCAAAGTTGCATTAATTCCTCAATGAACATTTAGATCAATGAAAATATTATGTTAAAAAGTCTTTTTCATGCAAAGAATTTTATATGTTCTTAGTACCACCACCTCAGTATGTCTCCAGGATTAAAAAAAAACCAAAAAATCCTAGTCCTTCATCTATTTGTTGCATGAAAAACAATGTTTATATTTGAAAGATTTCATAAGCATAGCTCTATCATGAACATCTCCATCGCATTCCTTCAGCAAATGTACTATTGATATCTGAGAAACAAAAGAGAATATCTGATGCTCGGGACATACCCTATATTTTCAATAAAATAAAATGCTGTTTTCCCTATCACATTTGTCTTATTATAGAATATTGACTTATTTTGTTAGAGTAATCTTTGATGACATGCAAGAGTGTGAAAACAACCTATCATTTGTAAGAATCATTCAGGTGGTAATTCTGGTTCTGAATTATTTACAAGACCAAGAAGTCATAAATTTTCAATTGTGAGTAGATGTAAGAAAGTTTTTATTCAGCAAAACAACGTAGTCTAGATGTTTTAATAGAGGAAATTTTAGTATTTTTTTTGCATTGGACAATAGAAAGAATCAGAAAATTTTAGATTATATGCATTTTCTCCACACATTGATCACCACCACTGTTCAGTACTGGAGAGTTACTTAAATTTGTGAGCCTAAATTTCATGTGAATTCCTAGTCTCACTATTAATAAATACTTCACCAGACCTACTCTTTTTAGGTAGCACAGTCTCATATTAACCTGCAAAAACATAAAAATTCTGGGTTCACATATTAAAGTTGAGTACTTAATGGCCATGCCAAGTGAAAAAAAGCCTATTAACAGAGTGCTCTACAGCACTTTCCCCAGCAAAAACCTGGGAGTATTTCTTGGTTGTTTTAATGTTTCAAAAGAAATTACAGAGTAACTATGTCTTCCTTTCTTACATTTGGCCTAGTTGCTTTCAAACGCACTTTCTTAGAGCTAAATTGAAAAATTTGTATGCACTTAGCTGACATATAAATGGTAGGCATTAAAATTCAGTCAACTTCCATCTCTTCTCTTACAAAAGAACCTCAGAAGAGAAGGGAATTTTGTTCTTTGGTCGTGAAGCTCCAGGTTCATAGGCTGAACTGACGCATGAGGCATCTCTTGGGTACAAAGATGAACACTGACCAGCTTTAGGGTTCACAGCAGATCATTCAGAAAACATGCCAGAGAGACTTCTCCAGTTGGAAAACAAATTCAGTGTCACAAGATGGAGTTATCAAACACATCTGCCCTTTTCTTTATGTGGTACTAAATGTCCTTTTTAAGGAAGAAATGTATTTTTAATAGTACAGGGCTCTAGACAGAAGGACATTTTAGTCTCTGGTTGAAGTCAATGCCTTCAACAGAGCGAGAGCTTAGAGGCAGGAACTAGCATTGAGCTGGAAGATCTTTAAGAAGTATTAGCTTCATTCAGGGCTGGCATTTTCAAAACCAATGGAGTATTTCAGACATATTTATACAAACACGACTGCTGAATTTTTTACCAGTCATCTTGATCAAGGATACTCTTAGAAAGTTTCCTTTCTTACTTTCCGTGTAACATTAACAAATGCATGAGAGCCATTTTCAATGCTTAAAGGATGCATCAGTTCGATTCCAATTGTTCACATTATGCGACAAAAGAATCTAAATGTGGAAAGAAATTGTTTCTTAGATTATCACTGAACCCTCAACATATTTTTCCTAAATATACTGTTACAATTGTTAGAAAAATACATAGAAAAAACACATCTAATTTCTTCAAATAGTAACATATTAATTTATCCCATAAAATCCCCCTTATGTGAAATTAAAAGAACACAACTACACTCTGAGCAATTTTCCTTAACTACGTGGTTTTCCTTCTCCAGCAATTCCTTTTTTTTTTCTCCAGGTTTTCAACTTCCTTCTTTTGTGTGGTCACTTTCAATTTATCTCTGTTGCTTACTATCAAAGATTATCTATCACCCACATCCCAGTCATCAACAGACAGTAATTGTTTCTATTTACCTGCCTCCAAGCCCTTACATATCTAACTGGACTGCCCAGTGCTAGAATGAAACAAGAAGCTGAAAATTAAATATCTACATAAGATCCTGTTATACAATCCATTCTTATTTGAATGGTAAGTATAATCTGTAGTCTGCTGAATAAGTTATCAGCATCTTATGGGTCAATAAATTGCTAACACTATCTTAATATTGTTAAATTAACAGGGTGGAAAAGCAATGCTTTGGAAGAAAAATCAAAGTGAATGGATTTTTTCCAGTGATTTGAAGCAGGTTGAGGTAGGTTGACTTTTAAACTGGAAGACGTCTGTCATTTCTTGGAGGTTTCACTTCTCCTTTCTTACCTCCATCAACAAAATTCTTTGTTTGACTGCTTTCTTTCCAAAAGATGCAGAAAAATATTTTACAATTGTGTTACAAATGGTCTAGAAGTAAGAATTTGCATCATTATTTTCTGTGAAATATTACTGTTGGTATGCAGAGTCTTCATTGTCTAGGAAAGACATAGTGAAAGTCACAATTAAAGTTATTTCATTAAGCATCTCCAGCACATTAAGTTGTTCAATTTTCCATTAAAATCATTAGTATCTGAAATGCAGCAAGAAAGATGGTGAGAGTTGTAAATATAAAATAGACATACGTTTTTCTTTACCAAAAATAAATACCCATATGTACACACTGAATATGCAAATTTATATGTGTAAAGCTACTCCTTTACCTTATATGTTCCCTGTTATAATATATTCACCCAACTTTCCAACTTTCTTTGTGGAAAATTAGTGCAGCAGATTATGTTTAATAGTTGCATCTTTTCACTATAGTGTTATCACATTTTGAGGTTTGGCCTAGGTGTAGTAACCTACTTTCCAAAGTTACTCAAAATTAATCATGCTAGATCAGCTAACTGTTGTTTTGACTCCAGTTTGAATCTGCTTACACCTAAGAACTGTTACTTGTGAGTAAGGACTGTGAGAGGACCTAAGCATAGAATCATAAAGTTTTAGAATAGCCTGAGTTGGAAGGGACCTTGAAGATCATCTGGTTCCAACCCCCCTGTTGTGGTGTGGGGACACCATTCACAGACCAGGCTGCTCAAAGCCCCATCCAGCCTTGCCTTGAATACTCCCAGGGATGGGGAAACCACACTTTCTCTGGCAAGCCTGTACCAATGCCGGACCACCCTCACAGCAAAGAACATCTTCCTAATATCTGATCTGAACCTACTCTCCATTTTAAGCCTTTCCCCCTTGTCCTGTCACTATACGCCCCTATAAATAGTCTCTTTCCATCTTTCTTGTGCTTTCTGGGCTGGGAGTGCCCATGGCTGGCTCATGTCCAGCTCTCATCCACAGCACCCCCAAGTCCTTCTGGGCAGAGCTGCTCTCGATCTGTTCATCCCCAGTCTGGGCTGGCACCTGGAGTTGCCCCGACCCAGGTGTAGCACCAGCACTTGACCTTGTTAAGAGAGGCCTTGGCCTTCACAATTTATGCTGCTGATACTTAGCAGCCAAACAGCCTCCACTGTAAATCCCAAATCTGTCTGTTTTGTGTATTTTTCAAGCACATAACAAAAGCTGGCCTCAAACTTACTAAAATTATCAATCGAAATACATTATTTGCCTACTAAAATGAATATGTGATATGTAAAATGTGCCCTTCTACCATGAAAAATTGTAGCAATTGTACAAAGAATGAACTGGCTATAAACAGGAATGGAAACATAAATTGTTCTCCTGTGAGCTCTCTAAATTCCCTGACCAATCAAACACTGCACAATTAAATTGCAAACAATCTATTTTTATATTAATTTAGTCAATCAAGTCCTATAGAGAATTAGAAAGAATGAACTATAGGTCAAATTCTCCATATTCTCACTGAGCAAGAGACCAACATTATTTCATTAGTTTCAGTGAAAGAACACCACACAAAATCTGGCCTCAGAATGGTGCCCAGAACCTTTGAACACTAATAGGAATTGTACTAAGACATTTTTATTTATATTATCAGCTCTTTAGAAAAGATGCAGTGTTTGTTTCCTCCAGTAATTATTGCAGCAGATATGTACTTTAGCCCTTTTCTACCTCCAGAAACAAATTCACAACTTTGGCATTGGACTCTGCTTCACACCTTGGTCCAGTAAAGTGTCAGAGGAATTCCTCACAGCAGCTGAGGCTGGTTGGTTTACAGAGATGAAAAGCAGCTGAATCTCATTTTTGTTTGTTTATTACTTCTTATAAAAATGTAGAAGTATACCGTAGTTGAAATTAAAAGTGAAGGGTTGAACCTTCTTCTTTTTTCCAAAGAAAAATGCCAGTAAGGAAACCCCTTAAAGAGGTACAAATGCAGGATCCGCACAAATATTTTTAAAAGAGAATGAATACCAGCTTTAGGATTTCCTACACAGTCAGGAGAGTGTGTGCGCACAGTCCAGCTACGAAATCAGGGCCAAACCTTGTACCTAGGGATGAAATCACTATGTTTGAAAAAGCTCAGCATATCATAGAAAGAACTTTATGAGGTCACTTTTTCCACCTCTTTGCTCTTAGGCATTNCTTTACCTTAGATGTTCCCTGTTATAATATATTCACCCAACTTTCCAACTTTCTTTGTGGAAAATTAGTGCAGCAGATTATGTTTAATAGTTGCATCTTTTCACTATAGTGTTATCACATTTTGAGGTTTGGCCTAGGTGTAGTAACCTACTTTCCAAAGTTACTCAAAATTAATCATGCTAGATCAGCTAACTGTTGTTTTGACTCCAGTTTGAATCTGCTTACACCTAAGAACTGTTACTTGTGAGTAAGGACTGTGAGAGGACCTAAGCATAGAATCATAAAGTTTTAGAATAGCCTGAGTTGGAAGGGACCTTGAAGATCATCTGGTTCCAACCCCCCTGTTGTGGNATCATCTGGTCCCAACCCCCCTGTTGGGGTGTGGGGACACCATTCACAGACCAGGCTGCTCAAAGCCCCATCCAGCCTTGCCTTGAATACTCCCAGGGATGGGGAAACCACACTTTCTCTGGCAAGCCTGTACCAATGCCGGACCACCCTCACAGCAAAGAACATCTTCCTAATATCTGATCTGAACCTACTCTCCATTTTAAGCCTTTCCCCCTTGTCCTGTCACTATACGCCCCTATAAATAGTCTCTTTCCATCTTTCTTGTGCTTTCTGGGCTGGGAGTGCCCATGGCTGGCTCATGTCCAGCTCTCATCCACAGCACCCCCAAGTCCTTCTGGGCAGAGCTGCTCTCGATCTGTTCATCCCCAGTCTGGGCTGGCACCTGGAGTTGCCCCGACCCAGGTGTAGCACCAGCACTTGACCTTGTTAAGAGAGGCCTTGGCCTTCACAATTTATGCTGCTGATACTTAGCAGCCAAACAGCCTCCACTGTAAATCCCAAATCTGTCTGTTTTGTGTATTTTTCAAGCACATAACAAAAGCTGGCCTCAAACTTACTAAAATTATCAATCGAAATACATTATTTGCCTACTAAAATGAATATGTGATATGTAAAATGTGCCCTTCTACCATGAAAAATTGTAGCAATTGTACAAAGAATGAACTGGCTATAAACAGGAATGGAAACATAAATTGTTCTCCTGTGAGCTCTCTAAATTCCCTGACCAATCAAACACTGCACAATTAAATTGCAAACAATCTATTTTTATATTAATTTAGTCAATCAAGTCCTATAGAGAATTAGAAAGAATGAACTATAGGTCAAATTCTCCATATTCTCACTGAGCAAGAGACCAACATTATTTCATTAGTTTCAGTGAAAGAACACCACACAAAATCTGGCCTCAGAATGGTGCCCAGAACCTTTGAACACTAATAGGAATTGTACTAAGACATTTTTATTTATATTATCAGCTCTTTAGAAAAGATGCAGTGTTTGTTTCCTCCAGTAATTATTGCAGCAGATATGTACTTTAGCCCTTTTCTACCTCCAGAAACAAATTCACAACTTTGGCATTGGACTCTGCTTCACACCTTGGTCCAGTAAAGTGTCAGAGGAATTCCTCACAGCAGCTGAGGCTGGTTGGTTTACAGAGATGAAAAGCAGCTGAATCTCATTTTTGTTTGTTTATTACTTCTTATAAAAATGTAGAAGTATACCGTAGTTGAAATTAAAAGTGAAGGGTTGAACCTTCTTCTTTTTTCCAAAGAAAAATGCCAGTAAGGAAACCCCTTAAAGAGGTACAAATGCAGGATCCGCACAAATATTTTTAAAAGAGAATGAATACCAGCTTTAGGATTTCCTACACAGTCAGGAGAGTGTGTGCGCACAGTCCAGCTACGAAATCAGGGCCAAACCTTGTACCTAGGGATGAAATCACTATGTTTGAAAAAGCTCAGCATATCATAGAAAGAACTTTATGAGGTCACTTTTTCCACCTCTTTGCTCTTAGGCATTATACCTAGATGATCCTGACAGACTCTCATCTATCATACCATCACATTTCCTTGAACAAAGAGGAATATGCATTATTCATTGCACAGTAATATAAGAAGGTACCATACTCCAGCCAGTGGATTCTCACCAAATTCTGTTTCTCTATATTCAGCACTTCTTCAAGACAACCCGTTAGCTATCTGCCTGTTTTGAAACACTGGAGGTTTTTGTGCTGATAGACTACTCTCACGACCTAATTTCTAATTCAGAAGCTCACTTTCTCCGTTTATGCATGCTAAGTACAAGTAATAAAGTTTGGTTTTAATGGAACTCATTATTAATGAACCTCAAATAACCTTTAGTATGTCAATGGGACAACTTCACTCTTTGCCTCAGTAGTATTCCTTCTCTGACGAGTTACCATGTAACTGTAAGCTCTTTCTCAGCACACCAATGGCTTTTTCTTCTAAACATAAACATGGACAGAGTTCGTCAAAAATTTTCAGCAAACTATGAAAACTATCTCAAAAACAAGCACACACAAAAATGGCATGGAAAAAATAGTAAAATACTCTAGGAGGGGGATAGTTCTGACAATAAAATGAGTATAGCAGAGCTAGATCCACGCAGGAAAAGCAGATAATTCTGTTTCTTTGCATGGAGTATAGGTGATCATCTTAGCTGCCACCTTGAAGGGAATATTCAACCACAGGAGAAAAGAATACTCAAATGAGATAGGTTTTCATTTGCTGGGGTGTTTTTGCCAAAGCAGTTTTATTGTGCATGAAAGGCATAGGTAAGGGAAGCTTAATTAGTAGTCTGGTTTAGGACTGTTTGTTCAGTAAAATGGACTGCTTAAGAGTTAGTGGCTCTGCAGACTGTTGACATGTTTATACAAAGCAGATCAATGTCAGCAGGGTGTTTCCTGTCCTCCAAGAGTCTGTTGGCTAAGGTAATGTCGCTGGGGTGGAAATGTAAGTACAAAAATCCATCAAACAAGGAAAACAATCAAGCACAGATTTCTGATATCTGAGGTTGAGTGCTGAACTAATTCATGTAGGACCACATCACCACTTGTTTTGCCTACTTTTGACTAAAACTTCATGAATTAATAATCAGACTAAGTAGAATTTATTGTGTTGGATGAAAAATAAGTGTTTTTAAATTACAATAAGTTGAGGAAAAGAAAGGAAAGTGAAGAAAGAAAGAAGAAATAGAAGCAAGGGAAGGAGAGAAAGAAGATTAGTCTGTGTATGTATGCATTCCCTGAAAAAAACAAAACAAAACTGAAGTATTGGACACCACTCAACTAGGGGAAAAAAGCCGGGGGGGGGAAAAACCCAAAACAAACAGAACTTGTGAGAATTGGACATAGGAACTTCTTTTTTTTTTTCAGACATGCAACAAGGACATATAATCTGAAAATACAAACTGGGAATAGTGTCAATGACAGGATACAAGCAGAACAACAACATGCACTTAAAAACTAGATTGGGAAATAGACAATTGGCTAAACTGCCCGTGGGAGTCTCAGTTTCATCACATCAATATAGATATCTCTCTAAAAATGCTGCTGCAAAGTTACCTGATAAAACAGATCTTCCGCAAGTAATGTGCGAGCATGTCACTAAGGGTTTCTGAATGCTTTTCAGTCTCACAATTGTTCTTGCAGGGAATACCTAGCCTTCCTGCATTTCATTGCCACTAGAGAAACAATTGTATTCCTTATTTCTCACTGACGGAAAAATCAGTTTGCAGAAAATTAAAAAGAAAAAAAATCCCACTGAGATCTCTGGTGTTAAAACATCTGTGAGATAAGCAACATTACAAGTCAGAGAGATTTGGTAACGAAATGTCACCAGGCAAATCAGCAATAGATGAGATTGCTTTCCTAATTTGAATCTGTCTGATACCAATTTATAAAGTAGATACATGGTGGGGGATGGGGATAGAATATTCTGAATTTTTTAGTAAACTGTTGACCAACTTTGCGAAAGCTGGTGCTTTGTAAGCTTTAAAGTGAGGAATTGGACATGGATAACAAAGATGTTTCTTATGTGAAATGGATTTAAATTATTTTGTTGTAAATATTTTTCAACATCTAAAGAACATATAATGTCTTATGACCAAAATACTTAACACCTTCATGCAATGATACTACTTGTTACGGCACTTTAAGGTCCTACATGCACTACCTATTTCTGAAGTGAAACTAATAATGATGAGAAAATCGTATCTCCTCTATTCAGGAAGTCTAACAAGAATTGGGAGGGCTTATAGGGCAAAAAAATGACTAACTGAAGTTAGTATTTCTATAAGAAGCATATTTTTCACATGCCTTCAGATCCCTACTTTTCTCATTTTATTGAATGGAAAACAATCCCAAAGCAGCATTTTCCCACTATTTACTCATCCATCCCCAAGAAGCAGGTAAATTTTGTGTATTCTAATCCTCCTCAGCCCACAACCCATCTGAAGGCATGGCTTCCCCTCAGTGACTTCATACAAGGCAGGAATTGACCACACCTTTCAACTGGTGGGTGGGCTGTAAGGCTGAAAACTCATAATGCCATTGCTGCTCTTCCCATCTCGGACAAGGTTTCCCAGAAAGATTAATGTCCCAGAAGAGGATTTGAAATAGATACCACTGAAACACAGACCAGACTTTGCTGTGTTTACTTGGTATAGGCCTCAATAAAGTCAAAAGCCAGTTTACATCTGTTGCGTCTGACTTCAATATAACTAACACTGAATGCAACTTTTTTTTTTATTAAACATAAAAGCAGATGTCTTTGCATGACCCCCAATGTTTCTTCAGTTTTCTTCTCTCGTAGGTTCCTACTACTTTTTGTGTTAACCTTGCAATTTAAAGTTGCATCACACAGGACTATTCTATATTGGAGGGTGATACTAACTTTTTTATTTGTATTCAGGAAGCATTTTTTCCTGCAATTTTCTCTTTCTGAGAAGAAAAATGAAAAGGGCACCAAAACAAAGTGATTAAATCTTTTTTACGATCTGTATCTGGGCATAGAATGTTTTGGAACACTGTCACGTTTTGTTATTGTTTCCATCATGGAAAACCTTTCTATCATTTCCCACAATTAATGACAAGAGGTTTTAATCACATATGATCCCAATCATGTTACTCTTTCAATCCTCTTTATCTTGCTATGTCATTCTGATGTCTCCCTTTTCCTGGGGGTATGAAATGTGTGCTATTATTAGCTCATTAGGTCTTCTAGCCTCTGGCTCAGTGAAGAATGATTCACTATATTTCTTAGCCATTGACAGTTTCAATTCTTTAACCCCTAAATTTCCCTTGATATATGTGTTGTCCTGTCTTATTTCAGCCTTCCAGAATATCCCTTGGCGCTATATTCTGAAGTCAGACCTATCATCCCACACATAGCAAAACTAACAAAGGATAATTTTCCTCTGCCAGTCAAGCTTTTAATTACACCAATTTGTTCTTAGTTCATTATAAATTCAACTAACTGACTGAAGTGGTTATTTAATATTTCTTGATACAATGAATAAGTTCTTTTCCAATGGTTCTGCTTCTATTTTTCAGTTTGGATTTTTGCATTTAGATACACCGCTCCGTTTTGAGAGCTCATTAACAGTTTTAAAAAGAGACCTAAGAAAATATTGACTTCCCTACCTAGCTAAATGTCTTCTAATTTCCTGCTAACTGCTTAAGAACTCAAATGTTAAAACTTCCTTATGAATTTAAAACATTTTTTCAGATTCTGTCTAAAATTTATGCACTACAAAATTAGAAGCCTGAGCTAATTCCCCCTAATTCAATTGGAAGATTATATTTTACTCTAGTGTTATGAGGACCAAGATTGCTGACTATCTTTCTCCTTATATGCCTGATAATATTGGTCACACCATACCTCTGTAGTTGCCATAGAAATGGGCCTTTATGTGAAAGATCTTTTGGTCGATTTTGGCTCCAATAACTGAACTGCTAGAGCATATTCTAGGTCAGCCAGAAAGATTCAGAAAATTCTGCTTTCTCCTTCTCAAAATTATATGCATAAAAATGGATATTTTCATTTAAAAAACAATGTTTTGTTAGAACTTTTAGATGTAGACTTTTTTTTTTCTTTATTCTCTGTCCACCTGTAGGACCTGTATGTGAAATGTTGGTTACTGTGTTCCAGCTGGACATTTGGCCTCTCTGTGCAAAGCATAAACACTTGGCAAACACCCTACAGTGTAAGGGCAACTTTTGACCACTCTGTTCTGGCAACCGGGTTCCCAAGACCTCACATCTGCCAGCTGCTAAATGCAACTGTTGAGATTCTAGGCAATTTGTAGTTAGTAGCAGCATTGATTCTCAGCACATATTAATTTCAAGCCAGAACATAGCATTTAAGTTTATCTACTCAGAAGGTAAAAATGTCAGCCTACTTATCTGTGTCTGTATATACATATATGCCATAATACTCCCTAGAGCCAACATTTCTGTTACATTCATCCTATTTTAGATAGAACCACTGTGACCACGCATGTTCTTTTCTCCCCCTTTCCCAAACCCTCTTTTTAGCACTGTCTCTATCAATACACTGGAGACCTTTAACAAAAGCAGTGTGCCAGTTTTTCTAAACAGGGCTGAAGGCAGGCTAGCAGGAGGGAATTTTTTTAATACACCTTTAAGAAGATTTTTTACCTAGAAAAAGACTGAGTTAAATCTAGGTTGCTTATAATTAAAGCAATCAAAGTAGCACTAAAGTTGTTGTGTATCTCAACAATGAATTTTCACAGAGGGAATGAAAACATTTTTATACCAGTTAGGAAGGATTTTTTTTTAATCCTTCTTTTAGTTCTGAACAGAAAGTGGGGGTTTTTTTTGTGGAAAAAGGGCAAAATGAGTGTTTCTTGTGGAGAATTTTTAATGCTTTCCAAGACTTCCAGAAACTTTAATTGAAAATGTAAATGGAAGAACCTGTTGTTTTATTAAAAAGTTTGGTTTATGAGTGGAAATTACTTGTCCCTGTTTACATCCATACATTTTCAATCTACAAGAAAATCACTCTACCTGATGTCGTTCTAAACAAAAGATACAAAAGCATATCTGGTAATTTTTGCCATCAAGTCTTAACTTCTTGTTATGTTTGAGCATATTTTCATTAACTGGTAGGGACCACTATATTTTCACTAGTTGAATGCCCCTCCTGCTATTTTTGGCAAGGTGAAATAGTTTTCCATTGTCAGATATGTATTCTCTGGTTGCCTGTAGGCTACTCATTTCTCAATTAAGCCAAATAGATTGATCTTCCTTAACTTATGACTGACACTTCTTCTGGAATCTGGCATCAAGAACAGACACAGAGTTTTATCCATATTCGTTGAAGTGTCATCTTCAGATGTACCACTCTTTCTCAATAAATACTCTGATTACTAAATTCTATATTCTATTCTATACACTTTCACTTCCCTGAACTTTATAGTAAGACTTCAGTAACTCAACCTGTCTTCTGCCTCTGCTTCATGATCACACCAGGTTAGTGTCTCACACTTTGCAACACAACCCAGATCTTTCTTTGAAAACACATTTAGCTTTTGTACAATGATTTTTGTATAAGAAAACTTGTGTTGTCATGCAACTGTATCCTTGTTTACTTTTTGAAATATTAACATCTTTCTCCACTTCCCTAGAACTTTCTCAGTGTTGCCTATAAACACATTGCCATAACTCTGAACATTTAGTGTTCCTCCTCTGAATCTTTTATCAATTTTCTGTTCCAATTGCATGGTTTTGCTATTGCAGAGTGTTCAATAAATCTTTATAATGTTTAAATTTGGAAAAAGTCCTTTCCCCAGAGAGAGATCATGTGGAAACATGATACTCTGCAAGCACAAACCAGTAACTTTAAGGTGGCTCTACATCCAGACAAACAATTTTGTGCTGTTACCTATGCTGGTAACAGGATGAGACAGGCAGGGAGGTAAGAGAGGTTGTACAATTTCTGTGGAGTTTGGTGTCATTAGATGGGCCAGAGGACTTTCCCACCACTATGCTATTCCCAGGCAAAATTCCAAAACTCTGTTCCTTTCTATCCTCTTTAGACACATTCGACCAGTTCCCTAGGATTTCCATATTAGCCATTAAATAGGTCTGTGGACAAATCAAACTAGGGAAAACAAAATGTCTAGATTTGCCAGCACCTGAAACATCTCTCAGTGGCACTGAGAAGCACAAAAAGAGATACAATTCTTTTTATTTTTCTTTTTGATCCTTCAGAATCGATGAACTACCTTGGATTAGCAGTCAAAAAGTTGATGGACCTCCAATGACCTACTGCTTAAGGCCATCATAGTACATTTTTTTAAATGTGCATTTTAAAAAGAAGCCTATAAAATCCTAGATAAGATAAGGTTCCTTTAAGTGTATACAAGAAGCAAGGAAACATGTTATTTTCTATTACATATAATTTCTGATTTATTTCATAGTTCAACATAACCCATCAACTTGAAGTTTACCCTAACTCTGTAAATCCTACACTTCATTATAAAGCTCTCATAAAAGCTACTTCCCCTCAAATCCTTTGCCAATCTACCTAGCCTTAAGACATAAAAAAGTTACATTTGGTGCAACATTTTACTGGTATCAGTTTACCCATGACCTTTGAAGAGAGACACGAGGTGACCTATATACGTTAATCTCACAGATTGTATCACTTCATAGATCTCCTCAAATCTTCCAATAGAAAATTCATTATTAAGTTTGTCTTGAAACTTCTTCACAGACAACTGTCTTTCACTTTTTAGCTTGCATATTATTGTATCCTGCTTTTAGTACTAGATTGTGAGAACAGTCACAAAAGATAATTCACAAGCTTTTCTATCAGATTTCTCTTATTCCCTTTGCTATTAAAGGAATACCAATGTACTGAATCACACTTCTTTCCTAAGACATCAAGTTGCTGGTCACAACAGATGAAGTAGCATGCATGTCTATGTGGAGTTGTGGTTATTGACAGTATATGATAAATAGGTAACTATGTGGCTATCTATCATATATTGTCAGTTTTTTACTAATTTCTACAAAATTATGAAAATTCGAAGGGCTTGGAATTCATAATTTGTATCTGGTTAATAAATTAAAATTCCACTGGAAAATACTATCCTTCTTAAAACAGAGGGGTCAGGTGTTTCTCAAATCAGATATACCTGAAGAGTTGAGGCACTCCTCATAATGCATGGTTATTGCAGAAATATCTGTTATTGTACCATAATAATGTATTTCGGAGAAAGAATTAATTCCAAAGGCAGAATTTTAGCTTGAATGCATTTAAGTTGCAACAGAGAATGAGACATATATCCCAGATGAGAAGGTTCATGCACAGCGGAGCTGAGTAAGTATTAGATGACAGTTAACCTACATTTACATTTTGAAATCAGCCTTTACTCTTTGCATCCATCAGAAACTTTTAAACTTAGAAACTGCTTTCTTCCAGGGAAGAAAGATGATGGTCAAAAAAAAAAAAAATCCTGTGGAGCTGTCAAGTGAACGCTTCTGCTAAATTCAAATTTACATCTCTGTGGCGAAGGTCTCTTTTATGACTCAGACTTGCTCTCTTGTTACATCTTGTTACATCAATATCGAATGGATTTTAAATGTGCAAAAATAGATGGCCTCCCTCTGGGGTATTTGCCAATGTAGTGTCACTGCACTGTGTGCTATATTAGTGATTAGCTTGTTAGCAGGAGAGGGAAAGTAAAAATGAGATAATTACAATTAGTAAAAGGTTTTCTGGTTTTGCTGTTTTGTGTGGCATGAAATTTTACTTTTCTCCTTTCTGAGTTTGCAATGTGAAATGTGCAGATCATACACACAGAGTCTTTATGGTCTACTAAGAGTGCAGTGGAGCATTTTCCAAAAATTACAATCTTAAAATCTTTGCAGGGAAAAGTTGTTAAGAAAGAACTAGTAAGTAAAATTATTGTACAAAGAAATAAATTCAAATAAATCCATACAGATCTGTGAAACTAATAAGCAGCATAATGTGTATTTCAGCAAATACTCATCAAAAGTGAAGCCTTTCTATGTGTTTTGTACCCTTGAACTTTTAGTGTTTTATTTTAAACCTGCTAGAGAACACTGGAGATATCTCAAACACAGATATTCATTACTGTGGCAGCTTAGTCAGAACAAATCACAAACAGCTGGTTATCTAAAGAAGAATCTAGGATTGAAGACGGCTTCAAAAGAGAGCTCTGGGGATAAAGCTCTTGTGGACCCACAGAAATCACTACAGTATGGCTTTAGATTTACCGCTCACATTATTAAAATGCAAGAGGCTATTAATATCACAAAACAAATTTTGTGAACAGAGGTGAATCAAAGAACCTTTTAGTCTATCTTCTGAGTTGTGAAGATCTCCATGTATGACTTCAGAAGGAAATGCAAGGTGCAGTGTATACGTAATCTTAATCAGAGAACTCAGAACCTGTAACAGCCACCATCAGAGGTTGTATAAATCAAAAATAATATCTTTGATAGGAAAGTGATCAACATCTAAAGAGTATATCTTTGTTCCCTAAGGTGATACAATTAGGTTTAGATATTTTCTGGTAGGTCTTTGATGCAGCATACACTGATATAAATATAAACATCTCACCTGGAATACTTCCTGGAAAAATTTTCTAACCAATAGATTGTATCCTTTTCTTTTAATGCATTAGACCAGTCAGTGTTATTTCCTCCCTTTTACTCTGTCTACATCCTGTTGATAGGTGAAGATTTCAGCAGTATTCGATTAATGGTTCATCTTAAGATACCATGGTGAACCTTTACTATTTTCTATTTAATTTGGGTAAGTAACTACTCAAACAGTTAAGTTACTTTAATTAAAGTCTTGCAAGTGGTCTATCTTTACCCAATACAGGCTGCGCTTCAGTTAATGAGAGTAGCTGCTAAATTTGTTCCTGGCAGTCGAGAGCTTGGTTATGCCGTTGGCTCTAGGGAAAAAAAATTAAAGAAAATCATTATATTCTAGCTGCCGTAAACTTCTTTTGCAGTATATTTGTGTATGTTTGTTTTGTAGTTGTTTTGAGACACTCCATAAGAATCCAATGCTAAAGTGACTGCATACATGGATCATGCCTTCAGCAATTGCTTCTAAGGTTAGATGCTGTTTAACATGAAAAGAAAGCACGAAGGCCATCCTACACAGTTTAAGGCAGTTGTGCAGAAGATAAAAATTTATCTTATCCTTTATCTTAAGGGCTTGATTAAATAAGGCTTACAAGGTGCTCTGAGCTACTGAATTCATGAGCTGAGTTCAGGCAAGATTTCTTTCTCTTTTAATGTTAAAGACAGCAGGTCTAATTATATTTAGCACATATAGGTAAAAGTAGAGAGGAGTCTAACTTCTGGTCTGACCCTTATTTGTACAGCTTTCTGAGACACAGAGCTAAATCTACCAGTTTAATACTCTTGAATAAAATACAACAGTAATCTTCTCAAAAATCTGCATAAGCCATATAAGTTGTGACATAAAATAAAGTTTATTTTTCATTTAGGGTGTTTTGCTCATTGTTGTGAATTAACAAAATTATTATAATATAATGGTTTCTAGCATTGACAAACATTAAATGAGAAATTTAGAATTTTGACTTTTCAAAGTCTGACTAAACAACAACTCCTCATGTGATGCAGGTAACATGGGAGTTCATTTGCTACATTGTATTTGGGTAAGGATATATCACTATGACTTTTTTCACTGAAGATGCACAAATTGAAACTCTAAATCTTCACAAAATTGCAAAAGTGAGTTACCTGAGGGCAGTGGGTGGCCTCTAGTTACCTTCTCTCCCATTACCACCAGCTGCTTTGACTGATGCATCTGTATCAAGCAGAGTGATCACAGCGGTGCTCCTGCCTAAGGGACCCCTCATTCAGATCAGAACTTCCTCTACGTTTTTGCTAAAGCCTGTGCTTAGAGACCTCAGAATATATCATAACAACAGATTCTGACAGCAAATGCCTACAAATGGATTAAGTTGTTGCCTGAAATCAGGCTGTGAAAGTAAGCCTGCTTAAAGCAAACATAAATGCACCCTGCCCAAAATTATGTTGTTCTGTAGATTTTCATTTCTGGCATACTCACTGGCAAAGATGGAACACCTCCACTACTACAGGAATGAATAAATGAAAATTAAGGGTGCTTTCTTGTCAGCAGCCAAATACTCCAGCTTAGCTGGGAGGTTACCATTCTCGGGCATGGGACAGGGCAACTTTCAAGGGATGCAAATGGTGTGACTACACCGAGGTCAGAAGTGACAACAGACAAGATAAGACTCTTTCACATTGTGATTATCTAGTAGAAAATATTGCTGTCACAAAAGAGACCTTCACCACAGAGAAATAAATATTAATTTAGCAGAACCATTCACTTGACAAACTCCAGGGAATTTAGTTTTTGTACGACAACCTCATTAAAATACAGGCTGCCCTTATGTCAAGGTAGTTTACTATTATGAATTCTTGTTCACTAGGTTGTTTACTATTATGATTGCTATTATGAATTCAGGTATTCTCTTTATCTTTTGGTCTCAGCCATACTATTTAGAGAAAGTTGAAATGATAAAATACATGTTAGTAAAAATTACTCATTAGGCATAAAAACTATTGTGTATTTAGGAGACCAAACTAACACAGAAACCAAATTCCTTTTTAATCTGTATAATGTAGCTTTCATTATCTCGTACTGCCTTTATTCTTTCCTTTTGTTGACTGATCTACTAATTTCCTGATTAAAAGCCCAATAACAGACCTTCACTTGTATTGACTTCTCTAGAACATGTATGCCAACATCTTTACACGAAAGAGCAGTCAGACTGGCAGCTCCATGGAGCAGTGATTCTTTTCTAGTCTGGGAAGGAAGACTCTTTTCAAAAAAGCCTATGGTGTTTGAGTAAAAATAATGTCACACAAATACAGCAGCAACAAATGGAAGGGATGCATTTTGGTAGGAGTAGGAATTCAGTCTACCTAAATGCCCTGCAGATTGTGAGCAGCACAAACAGAAAGCACAGAGACCTATTGAGACAGGATGCACTGACGTGTCCGACAGTCTGTCTTGGCTTGAGTGAGTGGACCTCATGTTGAAATTTGGAAATACTTTTTTATGAGAAGTTTTCATCACTCCACTTTGGGAGTCTAAACATATTTCAAGGAGAAACAAAAGAGTGGTAGGAAGTTCTCTGATTCTTTATCATATATCAACAGAGTAATCACATGCGACTCTTCTGATAAAGCACTTCTGGGATTTTTCTTACAACTGATGTTTCTCATGGACAATTTTCAGTGTAATTTGGTAAAAATGTGCATATTTTGCCAAAACTCAGTTTGATGCCTTCTCAATAACTGGTACCAACAGAGTTTTATATTCATTAAATCAATAAAACCTTCAACATTTGTATGAGGAACAGAGGCCCTTTCATTATTGTAGAAGTTCATTGCAGCATACTTCTTTAAGCAACATCATCTCATTAGCCGTAACAAATTTTCTGGGAGACCACAATTTCATCAGCTGAGAAAACAAAGTCCAGCTTGCAAGTCCATTCAGAAAAAGGAAAAAGAAACATTAGTGAATACATCCAGTATGCACAGATCTGATGACTGATCACATATTTTCACACCGAGCCAAGCCTACAACGTGAACAGCTGTCTTGGCAGAACACACAGTCTGTGCTCTAGCACATACTGCTGGCACGCACATGCCAATTAAGCATACATTAGCCTGTCATGAAGATTTCAGCAACTTCAAAGCAAAAAGGACTCCACCAAACATCTTTAAGGATACTCAACGTCCCCTAAAAGTAGAGCTGTAAAGTGGAGGGCTCAGATTTGGCTTTATTGTAATTCACTTCAAGAATCTCTGCTGTCATTGAATTCAAGGGATTGTTATTGGAAATTTTCTTCACATTCTCTCTCTGAGGTGTTGACCTCAATTTAATTTACACAATGAAGTATGACTAGCAGGAAAACAACTGGTGCTGCCTTTGCTTGGTGTGTTGTTCCTTTACTATCTAATTTGCAGAACAGGCATCAATGTGACAGAAATTGCACTGATGACATCCAAAACCTCACCCCATAGCTGCAGTTGCATGATACCCCTCATCACAGCCACAGTCCCTTGAGAACAAACCATCCTGTAAAACTTCTGACTTTGTGCTTCCATTCATCTATCACGCCTGCAACAACACTCATGGGGCTGTGAGAGTTACTGCAAACAATTTCTGCCCTCACACCGTGTTTACTGTGGCTCCTTTGATGGGAAAGTTAAGCAAGGGTGCTCAGCAAAAAAATAAAAACTTCAAGAAGAGTGCCCTTCTCACCTAGAGGGAGGAAGAGTCAATGCAAAGAAAGAGTCAACGCAAAGGCAGAGGGTGATCAAGAAGAGCCTTAGAGTCACTAGGAATGGCTGTAAATGGGATTAAGCCAACTGCAAGGGCTAGGGAAAAATGCACTGATTGTGGGAATGAAAGTGCAGCTACTGCACAAAGCCACCCTCAGTAAGTGATGACAGTGCTCCGGCCACGAGTGGGAAATGGTTTGATCCTGTAATGAGGCTCAGACTTTGGGAGCTGCATTGTACTTTGTGTTTACATAAACTGAAGGTTTTCCTGACATCACAGAGATCATTTTAACTGTGCAGTAAAAGACAGATACCCATGAAACAGAACAATATGTCATTTGTGACAACAAACAGCTTTAAGCACTTACATAGATATTCTTGCTTAAAGATACTCAGATTTATTCTGACTTGAGAATCCCATAAGTATGCAGATCAAAGGAATTATCAACCACGCCTCTTAGAATTGAAAGCTTTGGTCATTTCTGGATTCAGCATGTTTAGTGATAAATTTAAAGGGCTTTTTAGTCAACATCTGCACTGAAAAAAGATAGGCCTGTCCGAACAGCTCTCTCATCCTTTATAGAGATCCATGAAGAACAACACTACCATGGCCTCTTTCTCACTGACATATTTCTTTATGAAAAAGTTTCAGTTGTAGCAGCACCTAGACCCTTAGAGATTATTGTAAATAATCTTTTAAGTGCATTTGTATACAATTGTCATGTTCACAGTGAAGTGCACAGTAACATTAGCAGCTCCCTAAAATTCAGCATACTTCGAAAATATTATCTGCTGTACCTTTTCATGACCAAGTTTCAAGTTCTACTTATCTACTCCATACTTCCTTACCCTAGCTTGCTTAAACACTGTTTTTTACTGCTGATTGGGCACTCCAGATAATGAGACACCTTTTGGACATAGCCAAACAAGATGTTATCGCTTCAGGTGTTTTTAATTGTTCATTCTAAAATTTAAAATTGAATAGACTTGTGAGAGTCATGTCTAAAACACGATTTTGATGGGACCCAAAACCCACTTAGAAATTACCCTTTAAAAAATGGTTAGACCCCGCTTAAAAAGACAGGTACATCTTGAAGAGGAACGAAGTACAAATAAAGGGAAAAATCAGGGAGCAACTTCTCAAGAGGATTAAAATACAAAAATACTGTGTGCTATTGTACCTGAAACTTTAGTGATTCAATGCAATAAGCAGAGTTGAAGGAGTTTCTTTTTATTTTGGAGAATGTTTATGTGAAGAGCAATACACAAAAGAGAAAGCAACAGCTAAAGAATACTTGATGGGTATTTTAATCTTCTATTAATATGCAAATTTTGTGCTTTAGGACTCCAGGAAAAGATATGTTTTTTTCATAGGCTATTTGAAAAGAGAGTCTTACTCTCCCAGAGGTGCTTCTTGTATGAATCCAAGTGAAACACTATTTATGGTAATTCCCCAGATACTCCTCTATGCACCATTTTCGTTTTGAAATTATATGGAGTTTACTGAACCACATTTGTAAAACATTCCACAGCTGATTTCATTCTAAAGATCTCCTTTAATAGGACTGAATCCCCTGTTGATCTGTATCATGTGAGGATGATGAGAAAATTGTCTTCAACTACAAGGAAAGAAATGAAAAAATCTGTACGAAGATTTGAATAAGAGTTTCGGATCTAAAAATTTGTAATTTTATGTTCATAATCAACTTTAGTCATATATGTGTCCCTGGAAATACACAAAAATATTTTCTTTATTATATGCCACTCTTCAGAGGAAAAGTAATTTACTGCTGGAATAACACCTTTATTAGTATATATTCAAAAGTGCATTTCCTGATTTCCTTTATACCTAGTCATAAGCACTACTTTCATAGTGAAAAATGAAAAATAAAACCAAAAAAATCTTGCTTGCTCCCATCAAAAGGGAAATGAGGCTTTTTTTGTTTGTTTTGGTTTTGGTTTGGTTTGTTGTTTTTTTTTTTTTTGCCATGAAGTTAATCATGTTCTCCCTCTATTTTTTGTGTAAAAATGACAGAGCAGGACAGTGAGTTGAAGTCTGTTTTTCTTGCAAGAATTCCTCACCTTCTGTGGTTCTATGACTAAGGAAACCAGGTTAAACTCTAAAAATTGTCCATGGAATTCAGAATTTTCATTAAGTCCAAAACATTTTTGTCTTATTATTTGAAAGGCTGTAATGATTTGATTTCACTTTTTACTGTGAATCCTCTTTGATACCACATGAATTCCTTCTTGCTCAGATCCCTCATGGAATGATGGCTTCAGCTGTGGGTTTCTTTTGAGTTTTATGAATTTGGGGGTAACTCTATCACAGTGAAAAGTAATGCTTCTGTACAGCTATAAAGCTGTTGAGGGAGGGAGACTTATGCCCTGGAATCCCATTAAGAGATACTATTATATTACCTTTTTGCTGGCACGATATGGAAAATAAAACAGGTCTCCAAAATATGACCAAGAAAAAGACAGCCTTTCATAGGATTACAGGAAAGTGTTAGAGGTAAATTTATTTGGTTTTAAAATATTCCTCTAATATTTGCTGCTTGCTATTATAGAGAAGACATAAATTGTATACCTCTAATTGAGCTGACAGGTTTGAAGTCATTATTCAATATAAGGACATGGCACAAGAATTCAAATTAAAAAAGCAATGTAGATTTTTCCCTCTAAAATACATATAGGAATCAGACACAGTTATGTTTCATGTTATACAATGTGTATGACAAGTAACAGTAAAGAGAGAAAAGTCAAAAAACAACACATAAATGTGCTGCAGGAAGTGAATAATTGTTTCTCAAGAGCATTTATGTGATGTGAAATGCTGCATCTAGGACCAGGTACTGCAACTTTCATTTGTTGTGAAATCTTCCCAGAATTTCTCCTGCTTCAGCCACCCAAAGGGCAGTTTGACATGGTGTAGACACCTTTCTGCCTTTGGAGAAAAGAAGTGGCAGACTTTTGGCAAAAAGATGATGCACGACAGGCAGTGCAAATGCAGGATTACATAAGCTAAAAGCCACAGATGGTGGAGAAGAGCCTTAACAGTGACAGTAGCTGTTGGCTGGGTTTTTTTTTTTTTTGGCTAAAGACAAAAAACCCAAAACAAAACAAACAAACAAACAAAAACCCCAAACAAAACCAAAAACAAAACACCACAAAACAACAACAACAACGATAAAAACCTAACCAAACCAAAAGAAAAAAAAACAGAGAGAGAAAGAGAAAAGAAAAGAAAAAAAAATGTGGACACAATCAAACAGTTTAGTTGACACTAATTTTTTTGAATCAACTTAATCTAACTAGACGTTAGTAAACACAGTGAATGCCATACCCTGAAGGGAAGGATTTAAATAGAAAGCACAGAACTGGACAAGAAGAGGCGATATGGTAAACCTAGTGATCACAGCCAGTAATTGCACTGACAGCACATATTCTGCTCTCAGCTCCATTATTCATGAGCCCACTTTGGTTAACATCCAGAGGACCCATCAGAAAGGCTTGGCATGCCATGCACCCTTACATGGTTGTGGGGCAATTTTTCTCACCAGTGATGCTCAAACCACATCCCCACTGATGTTCAGACTGGAAAAAATGCTTCCAATGCTCATGTGTGTTTTTAAAACTGTTGCAGTGGGGACTGTGGTCCCCAGCCGGATGGAGGATGAAGTGGCCTTTCACCTGTGTGAGAACGAGCCTACCTTGGGTTTTTTTCCTGGTCCCTTACCAACATTCCTCAGTGAGTAATTAATTGAATCATGCACACATGTAACTTCAGTGGTCATATTCAGCCACAGTGCCTGTCACTTTCCACTCAAGAGCTTCCTGTCTCCAGAGCAGGAGGAGCTAAGATGCACATGGTCCATATCTTAAGATGTTGCTCTCAGCATTTGTTATGTTTAACAATTTGAGCTCAGTTTCTGACTGAAAATACAGTGACTAGTAGAGTGTAGAGATTTCTTAGGGGGAGCTTAACAGGACAGACTGTGAATTTATGTGGCAAAAGCTGGTCTACATAGCCACAAGTAGCACAGAGACAATGGCAGGAGTCAGATCTCCGGTAATGTCCTGCCAGGTTAATCCCAGGCACATCTGCATGGAAACCTTCGTTCCCCTCAATGTCTGCACTGGCCCAGAGGAGTGCAGAGATACAAAGACAAGTGGCAACCCAAAGTTCCCAGAAGGACAGATGGACATCCTGGCCAGGCTCCTCCCATGACTGTTCCAGGAGAGAAACTCACTCAGGCATGGACACGGGGAGTCCTCAGCACCTTGGGGCAAGGCAGTGAGTAAGATAATCTGTACCAGCAACAGGAGAGAATCTGTGGCCTGTGTCTTCTACACCCAGATGCCAGCATCTGGCAAGACTGGGAACCAGGGTCAGCTGGTGTAGGGATCCACACTGTGTCTATGTATATTCTCACCATCCTCTTCAGACAGAGAGGGGTGCAGCAAGAGGGCCCTGGTGCTGTTTGAGTTCATGTGAGTGCTGAGTGCGTATGCCTGTGACGCGTATGGTCAGGCACGTATATCTGTGTACGCGTGGTGTGCTCAACTGTTCTGTGTGCATGCCCCTGGCAGAAGGACACTTTCAGCCTCACTGCTGGCTGAGCCAGGTGACACAGAGCTGAGGCAGCCTCACCTTCTTTAGGCTGTTAGATCAGGCTCCATAATTTCACCTCTTACAGAAAAGGCGGAATGCTTCTTATACCTCAAAGGGCTAAATAGGACATACCAGTGCACCACCAGGCAAACCCAGAATAAGAAAACACACTTTTCTCTGTTAAAGCAGAGTTGGAGATAACAGACAAAGACAACAATATAATTTCATAGGTGCTGCAAGCAGGCTGTGTTGTCCTGTCTTGTGGAGAACTGCACTAACACCACCACACTGGTTTCAATATCCAGATGGACAGTTCTATCTGGGCTGTCTCTCAGTGCGAAGAGACCGTGACTGAATCTTCTTCCTCAGCACTTTCCTCAATGCATGCCATACAAGAAGGGGAAGGCTTGCAGGGCCAAAAACAGTACAGAGAGATGCTTGTGATTCCCACAAGCTTTTTGGGCTTGTTACTCACAACCAGCAGGTGAGGAGAAGAGGTGAACTAGTCAAAAGTGCTCAAAATCCCTCTATAACTCTGAAACATCTTCTGACCATTACTGCTTTGTGTTACAATAATACGCCTCTATGATAACTCTGTTCACTGAAGCACACAAATAAGATGCATTGTGTGTAACCAAAGAAATTTATGTTCACTGGCTTGAACCAAGATCTTTATTGCTCTGGTTAAGCAATACCCCAAGTAGCTCCTTCAGAAACAGCTCAGCTAGGTCAGCATCCTTAAACAGAAATAAAAACATACAGCGTTACGAACAAGATGGTAGTAAATCAAGTTTCAGAAATAAGAGATGAAAAAAATCTTGTAAAAAAATCAGCAGAATCAGCAAGGAAGGCTATAAATTCTGAAGATCTTCTTGTGAAATCATCAAGATCTGAATTATCTAAAAAGTTTCCTAGCTAGTAATGTGCAAGGCAGCGCGTGTGTGTGTGTGTGTGTCTGTGTGTTAGTTTTAAAACGAAAAACAAAATAAATTATCTTTATGGCATAAACTGAGCTGTGGCAAAGATTAAATGACCTTCAGGTTCTCAAAAAGACAGTCTGTACAAAGTCAGTTGTTCAAAATGACAAAAATGTTATCCCGTAAACATTTCGCAGAAACAACTAACAAGAAAATCTAAATTATGCAAAGCCCCAGTCAGGGAGATACTTCTGGATTTTTCTCTCCATTAATGTAAATCAAGTTAGTAATTTCTAACAAATAGAAGGCAGTTAAAACTCCATCAGCTCCCACCCCCTTCCTCTGTGTGTGTGTATATGTGAACAGATCAGTTTGAAAAGAAAGTTCACTGACTAAACCACGCTATTTTAGTTAGTTAGGTATGCACCAACTTTGTTATAATGTATTCATCTTCTGGGTTGTAATCAGTTTTAAAAGTAGTCCTCTCTTCCAACCCTGCTCATTGTCTTCCCTGTCTAACAGTCAGGGTAAAAATACATGGACTGGGAGAAAAATCCATGTTCCACTCCAAATGTTGGGTATGTGTGCCTAACTCAAATAGGTTTCAGTTAACTGCAAATAACTGAGAAGTAAATTACCATAAAATGGAAATATAAAACAGCAACACACAGGCTTCCTACCTTAATTCAGTCTGCTCAAAAATGGGTGACCACAGAGTAAAAAGGTGTAGTGGAAGATAAGATTGCTTTAACATAATGAGTGTTTTTATGCTGCTTATGTTTGTTCTTATTATGAAACTAAGTACCCCATAGAACCAGGATTATTATTTGCTTTTATAATGCATGTGATACATGTCTTCAGCTTCCAATCAAACTCAAGTGCATCATTGCTCCAGCCATAGAGACTCAGGTGCCAGATTAATATGAGATTTTGTTACTACACATTTTGCTCTAGAAACCTCCTTATTCTGCATCTCTCCTCAGTGGAGTCCAGTGGCATGAAAGGGTTACATTGTGGTTTCACTAAACTAAGAACTGCATTTGATGAAGACCTCGCAGATAATATGTGAAGGGTCATAAGGAATGAGGTGGGGTAGTGGGCTGATGTAATCTTTGCAAAATGCGAGTAAAAAAAATCAGAGGACAAACAATCTAATTTCCCAATTATTCCTAACAATTGCAAGTATCAATATAATTGCAAGCTATTTAAACACACATTTTTGTACCTCCTAAGCAGACAAAACAGCTTGAGATAGGGAGTTTTGCAGACTTCTAAAATTTACCGTGAGTGTGATGTCCCACATCAAAGATCAAATAATATTACATCAGAGGACTGCTGGTCTCCCATTGCTGGCATGAAACAGTCTAATATTGTTCAAAATGATGCCACAGCAAGGGAAAAAAATATACTCTATTGTTTTATAACTGATAGGATTGCTTTACTCTGACCTCCTGAGGCCTGTGCATACATCTAACTTCTCCATATATGTGGGAAATCATTGGTGAAAATAGCTGTTTCAATTTATCCATGCTTGCCTTCTCTCTGATAACTTTCTAGGGAGTGCAAAAGATGTGAGATTAATCAATATCAGATTAATCTGCACTGTAGCAAGAACATTTTATGGAATCTAAACCACTTCTTCCAAAAGTATTTCTAAGAAAATCTACTGTGCTAATGGCTGAACATGACATTTACTCTTCAAAACAAAATGAGACTCAGTGATGCACTAAATCTTCAGTCAAACTATCCCTTGAAAAAAGTGTGAGGGGCAACAGGAATTAATTAATCTCTTGGGTCATCAACTCCACTTCCCTATCATCACCTAATCCCTTTCATAGGCTTACTGAACCTCATTTTAGGACTTACCCATTGCCCCAGCTATTTTTATCAGAAGGCCCTTCAAGGAGCTTAATCCTTTAAATTATGGTGCCTTTCTATATATTTCCAACCTAAACTTACACAGGGCCAGTGTTCCCCTTTCTGTGTCAATGCCACTTATTAGCACAGCCAGTGTTGCTTCCATGGCAGTTGCTGTCCCATCTTTCACTCCCTGCCCTTTCTCTTTCATCTGCCTTTTCCAATTCTCCTTTCACTAGTCTACACACTACCACTATACCTGAAAACCATAATTCACCTGATTTGTTCTTGTGAGGTAGACTTTTCAGATAGCATTGTAACTAATGGAAAGCAAGACATAGCAGCTGCAAACATTCCTTTCTGCTATTCCGTTCTGCTATTCTGGAAGAAGGAGCTCCAAATTTGTTGCAGTGGCCTAAAAAAGAGAATGGGCATTGAAAAAATCCAGAGGTTGCAAAGAGTAAGCAAAGAAAACCAGAACAATGTCAGTGTCCTCAGCACCAGCGTTTCCCCATATCTCTACCCACGTCTGCATTGATTGCCTTATTTCCATAGCATTATCTACCTGTAGCATATATGAATATAGCAGAGAACTATTCCAGCCTGAGCAACAGCGTATGAAAGGAAATACTTCACAAACACTTGCCCTTATAGTCCTAGTGGTACAGCCATCAGCAGAATAACTGCATCTGGTCTAAAGAAAACTAGCTAAGTTCTACCCAAATGGCTACACAATCCTTTACCTTTGTTTTTAACAGCATTGCTAATTCCACAGAAGATGCAAAACTGTACAGCAAGAATAATTCTGGAGTATATTCTTTGTAAGTATCAGTTGATGGAACAGAAAAGGGTCAGGGAAAACCAAACTGTTAGGAGTTTTGCAACAATTTTGCTGAGATTTGAAGTCTTTTACTGAGAATCTATTTTATTATAAAGACTTCCTCTAGACAGGTAGTATTATACAGTTCTGTGTGGCCTTCCTGGATTTACCCAGTGATGGTGTTTCTTTTAGGATGAGCCTTCATTTGGAGAAAACTATGTAAACATTTGCCATTTTAGTAATGGCTCAGAAAGCTGTGGTGAAAGAAAGTCTCTGCTCCCATTGTTTCAGCTCTCTAAGTCTGCTGTGAGTTATAATACTCATGGGACCTGCTACAATGTAAAGTAACTTACATTAAAAAATATTGTCGCATATTGTCGACGTGTGGAGAAAAGTCACCAATTTATTTCTTTGTACTGCAATGCCTGAGAAAATTGTGCTTTGAGCATATTCTGAATCTCAGGATACTTTAGAAGACTGGCATAAGACACCAAAACAAACCCAAACCTTGGTATGAATAAGCTAATTTTTCACACTTAAAATTTCCAATGCAGCACTAAAGGGGCTGTTTTTAAGCATGCCCAGCTCCTTAAAATATTTGCATATGCCATTGTAATTTCCTATTTTAAAGAAAAATTTCATTATCACTTAACCAAGTTTTCAGATATCTTCTACGTTTTTATAATATAAATCCTTCAGATTGTTATTATAATAATAATACTTTAAAAATTATAAATTTCAGAGTGCTTTGAGAAGACAGAGCATAGGCTATAGTCTAAGTCTTTTCTCTAGAATTTGCATATGCTGCTGATGGACAAAAGATATAGAAAAAGCTGGTCCTTCTAGTTAGATAATGGCTTACACATTTATTTAGGTATTTTTCACTTGTGATAATAGAATGCCTCAGATAGTCAGATAGCATCTTGGTCTATCACAACAAGACCAACTTGCATAATCTCAATCTGAAACAATAAGAAGTTTTCACTCTTTACCTCTGTTTGGGGTTCTAGACCTGAAAATTTAATTGTCAGCTGTATTCTGAAACCTCCAGGCACAGTACGTATTTATGCGCACCTGAAAGTGTATAAAATGATACTGCCCTTACAGAAATTATCTTCTCATATAGCCAAGTTCAATTTTGGTGGCAGGAGTATGTGGGTTTAGCATGAAAAATAAAGATTATGTAGTCAGATATTAGTTCCCATGCAAATTACTTGTTATTTGCAATACATGGTATCTTATACCCTGCCCAATGAAACAAAGACACTAGTTCTAAAGGTCTAAAAAACCCAGTTCTTAGTGAAGATTACCAAATAAATAAATGTGCATCATCATATAGAGAAGAGGGATCTTTCTAATCTCTAAGAGATCCACTACTTTCTCATTTCATTTTTAAGATCACATATTTATTTATATAGTTCTTAATTTAGACACTCAAAAAATAACAAAACACAGAAATATGGACTAAGATTTTATTTCAATTATTAATATTACAAATATGCTCTGTTTTTCTTTTTTTAAACTGTACAAAAAGTTCATTGCACTTTCCTTCAATTCCTTTTGCTGTTACAAAATTTAAGATTTATCAAACAGCAATGGTAAGAATTGAGAGATATCAGCAGGCAGAAGAGCTAAGGGCGTTGTCCTTTGGCTCCACAGTGCCCAAGATGAAATTCTCCAGTGTTATGTCCTAAAAATCGAAACCTGGCTATTTTCTGTCCAAAGACTGACAACCCAGACTGATTATCTGCCTTCTGACCCTCATGAACTGGCATTCCGAGGTACAACAAAAATATCATTGCTGTAAAGTATAAAAAGTACAGTGATGTTGTCTGCTGTTTATGGAGCTGCTCAAAAGTTCTGCAACAAGAAGCAACACAGGTCCTTCAGGGTGTATAACCTGCTCTGCTGCTCACACAGCACCTGTCTCTGCCATGTCCACTGTGCAGCCCTGGCACAATCAAAAGAATCACAGCCAGGTATGTTTCTTCAGAATTTTCAGGTTTTCAGTCAAGTTTTTAGTCTGCAGAGCTGGCAGCCCCTAGGAAATCCATCACAGCCTCTCCTCCCCTGAAGGACCACATAACTTCTGATTTTCACATACATAAATAAATATCATAGGAGTTTCTGCTATTCTTAGCTGTCAAAAGCAGCACCTAAGCATCTCTGACTGACACTAGAATCAATCACTCTGAAAAAGTTTAAAAGTCTAGATAAAATAAATACGAGTGCTTGTTTGCTCATTGCTAATACTCATCATTTCATCACAAACACATGAAATGCCTAAAGCAGAAAAATATTTCAATACTTCATCAGGCTTGGGAATTTAATTCCCATTTTTTATTTCACAACTTTATCAATTAGTCTAGCAGTTGAGCCAATTTTCAGTAAGTCAAGCTTCCCCATTTTCTGACCGTAGTACAGGTCTCATCTAATTTTTTCTGTGTGATACAAGATGAGAAGAATGAAGACACCAGTGATCTACTAACAATAGGTTAATGAAAATACTAAGTTTGAGAATCACCCTTGAAGGATAGTGTAATTCCCTTCCTGATAGCTTTCTACCCTGGGAAAAATATGCTTTTACAAAAATTTAATAATAGTGAATAGCTTCTATTTACAGCTTTCTTTCAATCAAAAATCAAAGTAATTTAGTAGAATACACTGGAAAAATTTAGCTATAACATTTTAAGTAAACAAACTTAACCTACACCAGAAGGTGAAGTTGTCATGCATATAAACATTTTGACTTGTCTAATATTAATCAAGAATACATTTGAATGTGTTATGCAGAGAGTGGAAAAAGGGCAAGGACATATTAAAAAAGAGAGTGAAAGACACGGCGAAGTCAAGCTCCAAAGCAAGTCCCAGAAGGCACCCACAGTATGGATTAGTCAAAATGTGATGTCACTAGTGTGGAAAACAAAATTAAGTATTCAATTAGCTGCAACAGATGGGGGATGGGACCACAACAAAAATAACCCACCACCAAAGTTGTTTGCAGAGCATAAAAATACTGATGCATTCTTTTTATCAAGGTAACAGAGTGTGCTCTGTTTGCTATGTGTGGTAAGAAAAATCCAGCAGGAGAGAAAAGATACAACAAAAACTTTAAAATATACAGTAAATAACACAAATTCAGGAAAGTTTGGTTGCATGTTTTTGTTCAGCCATCAGATTAATGCATTAATGTATTTTCACATATTACTGTGGATAAATTAACAGCCATTTGCAAAGACCTAGTATAGCTCTAACAAACACAGAAACTACTGATACACTCACAAATGCTTTAGGTAGCAGTTTCTTTTATGCCTTCGAGGATTGACACATATACAACAATAAAAGGTTTATCTTCACCCAGCTGAGAATAAGGTAAAGATTAGAGGGAATTCAGAGGTACTTAATTAAAGCAGTTACCCTGACAACATCAAGCAACAGTAAACATTACAGTACAACACAGTAACTAGCTTCTTATAGTTATCCATTTGTCTAGACATGCTCTGTTTCTGTGAACTCATGCTCATTTTCAAAACTGCAATTATAAATCTTTCTCACATGAAGTCCCAGATCCTTGCATAATTCCTGATTTCAGTGGAATTAACACCAGGTGGAGATCTGGGCCAAAGATTCAAAATTCTAAAAGCTTCTTGGCACAAAATAGAGATTTCTCTCATCTTTGTCCTTAGAGTTTCTCAGCTCGTACCCATAGCCCCTTAAAGTCTTCTGTAGTTTGCTGAAAATCCAGACCTGGGAAGTAAAAGGAGTTCTCATTAGGTCCTTCCTCACTCCTTTGTTTGCTGTCTTTGGCCTTGCCTGCAAACATCTAATTTCATGCAGACTTTCTGGGCTCTTCCTCCAACATTTACCTCCTCTTCAAAGAGGAAGTCACACCTGGCCTAACTCAAAAAAAAAGTAAATAACGTAACATTTTATGTCCAACTGCCAAAGCAGGTGACTTAGAGTGAGAGCTGGTTCAGGGTTTTCCACACGTTTAATTCATCCTGTGTCTTGCAAACACACACAAATACCCCAAATATCTGTCAAAGGACAGAAACCAGCTCTACACAGACAAGGGAATCTTTCCCTTCCAGATCACCACCCTAGTAAATTGATGGATATGCAAAGCTGGAAATGTTCGTGCAAGTACAACTCCAACTATTGACAGCAAGCCACTATTTGTAACAAGGATTTTCAGTGGTTTTAAACAAATCAATGGTATTATTCTCTAGGCCAGCTCAGTTTTTCCTTCAGACCTGTTACTAAGAGTTTTATATCCAGGAAGCATTTTGAGGACGTTTTTGTGAGGAGTACACTTGAAAGGGTATTGAAAACCCTCTCTGACATAAGCAATAAGCTTTGTAAATTTTCCAAACAGGAAGAAGTCACGGGGTAAGAATTCTGTAGCGTTGAATTGTTTACAGTGTTTTTTAGGTAGCTTTTCAAGTTAGCGTCTCATACTTCTCCATAGCTTTTATTGAGTAATAAGACCCAGTTATTTGCCATCCCTTTTATAGCAATTTCTCCCTCTACAGCTGGACCTTGGATGTCTGTATTATAGTTATATGGCACAAAGGAACTGAATTTTTTAATTAAAGTGAGAAAGATGCTTGTTTAATTACACTACAGACAATATGCTATTAGTCTAAAATTTTTTTTAAAATACTTTTGCCCCACAAAATACAGGAAATATTAGCTCACTACTACTTCTCCCATATTTATAAAAGAATTATGCAGTGACAAATACAAGTTCTCAGGCAGAAGGATATAACAAATTATCAAAGAGTTGTGGTTTTCCCCCCCAGCTTTGTTCTTTCCGGTTTTAGCAGATTTTAACATACTGGTTTTGTCAAAGTTTCTGTGCATCTTTTTTTTCCTCGTCTAGACAGAGATGCCAGTAGAGCAAAAATTCCACCCAAATACTATTAGGCTAGGTAGACTGTCACATTTTCATCAGCCATTTCTCTATATAATTGTCAAGCAAAAAAACCTCAGAAAAGGACAGCAGTCCTGGTGCTTGCACTTTTTAAAATATTTATGATCTGGGTATTTAGACAACTATTTCTAAGAAAAAAAAATTATATTACTTTTTCCTGGATATTACAGATCCTTCTCACTGCATGTTCCATGATAAGAGTTCATGGTTTAAACTGTTAGCCCAGGAGAGTCAATAAGATGCAAAGTTCTGTACAGAGCTTTAATAAACCTACAGGGCAGAGGGATTGAGGAGTTATGAGTTCCAGCCATGTCCCTTGTTATATAAGGCTACAACTAATATTGCTTCTTGCTCATAGCTCAGAAATACTGCACCCAAAATTACTGAAATAGAATAAGAAATAATTTAAGAATATTAATGCTCAAATAATTAAATAATTTTCACAAGTAATACATCATCCAGGTGCAAGTGTACAAGTGTCTCAGTCATTATATTACCAAGACTAAATCCCACTAGCACTTCCAGAGCTTGCTTTCATTCATTTGTGTTCTTCTAACCTTTACCCTACCCATCATGCTGCAATTACTTTGATCCTCCAGCCAAGAGGAGTCCAAACCTTTTAGATGGAAAGGGCGCTAAAAAAAATAAAAATTTTGCCTTCTACAGTGGAATCAATGATTTCCTATATCCTTTTCCTTAAAAACAGTTTGCACAGCATGAAACATTTTACAAACATATTGAATTCAAGTTGCACTAGTAAAAAGAATTTAAACCATACTATTTTGATATTTTGACTATTTCTAAAGTAATCTACAGTTATTTGCTGAGAAAAAAAAAAAACAAAACAAATAAAACCACAAACAAAGCCAACAAATAAACATACAAACAGAAACACAGACAGAAAATACCACCCACGACCCAAAGACTAAGAACATTACAAATTTCTGAGTTAAGAACCAGGTCTTCAAAGTGAGAATGAGGTAGACCCAAGAAACAGAAGGACAGACTTCAAACAGTTCTGTTCTACATTAAAGTTTTACTTAGAAAATAGACTTCTTCATTGTAAGCATCAACATACCTTTGCACCCTGCTTCTGCCTCCTTTCCAGTGTCCATTTGCTTCTTTCAATGCCTGGACTATTTCACCTCAATAAAAGCAATAAGATGTTGGAAGTGAGAAAATACATAAAAATTGGTCAGGTGGGTCACTTAGTCTCTTGCCACAGACTATCTTACTACTCCTCACTAAACGTACTCTGTACTAAGACATCAAATAGCAGAAAATATTAGGCATCAGTCCCGAGTCTTATCTATCTGTCACTCAATAGGTAAGGACCTTGTTCCTCAGTATTTGCTTTTCTAGCTGATGTACTCACTTTCAGATAAATTCTGCTGGGGAGGTAGACTAACTCTGCAACAGGTTTTACTTAGTCTCAAACTTCATTCTATCTAAGAATGACTTTTTCAAATTTTTCTTTTGTAAAACACAGAGCTCCAAACTAATCTTAGCAAGCAAACCCCAAGACAACGCAGATATGAAATTCTGTGACTACACTACGTCATCATAGATCTTCAAACCTCAGAAAATGTCATTTCTCAGGTACCCAGAGACGAAGGATTTGTCTAGTAAGTTTCAATATACCTTTCTACTTTTCTATATTTACTTTGTGTCTTGTTATATTCATGCTTTACTGGCTTCCAAGCTTCTAGCTTTTTTCTCCCTATTGCAGAAGAAGATGCAGTCTTTGTACCTTCTTCCAATTCAAGAAATTTAAACATATTCAAGGAATTCCCTTCCTAAACAGGTTTAAGTTCATTTTAAAGCTGATCCCTGCTAGAATATCAGCAGAAATTCAGGCAACTAGAATATCTATTTGATCTAGACTTTGAAAAAAGCCACAAGAAAAAGCTTTCTTGTGTTACATCTCAGACCTTGCAGTGGGTAATGCAAATTTTACCTGTGTATTATACTACCACTTGCATCTTCTCGGGTTTACCTCGTAGGTTCTTCCACACAAAAATAAAATGTTCTTTTATCCCCTTGGCATATGCTGCTATATACTTGGGCAACATCAATGTTCCTTGAATATATTACACTTGAAATGCCATAGTACTGCATTTTTGGTGGTCACTGGCATGTGACAAGTTTATTATCTTCAATTTAAACAGTTTTGATTCTAAAAAATCTACACAATCTCATGGCCAGAAATAACCACTATTTTCCAGCATGAGCACTTTCTAATTTGTTACATGTAACCCAGTGACCCAACAGGTCAGATCCTTCACTCTAATTACAAGGTAGAAGCCCTACGCCTCCTTTAAAAATCATTTAGAGACCATTTAGATAACTCACCTATCAAGTCATTTCATTCTAACCATTTGCTTTTCAAGGGTCTATTTCAGGTGCAATTGAAGACTTCATAACTCCTTTGGGTCATTTTGTCCACCTTAAGAAAGTTTTATTATTGTAAAGATCCCTTAAAAGGAAGTTTTTTGACCAAGCTCTGGGTTAGTTATTTGTTTCTTCTGAAAATCTGATTAATTTACTGGTCCAGTTTCTCAGTTTCTACAAGTTGTCACTTGTACTGAGTACAATAGAGTTAAAACACTTCTCTCCATCTAAGAAACTTCCCTGTGTTCTTGTAAATGGGAAAATTCATCATTAGGTTCACCACAACAAAAAAAAAGAAAAAGCTTTTCTAGTAAGTATTAAACTACATCAGCAACAAAAAGAACAGTATCAGATCATTTTCTGTTCAAAAATATCAGGTTCCATCAAACGCCTCTTCAACCTGATTTCAATTTCATATCGCAGTCTTTAGGTCAATATCTGCAGTAGCTTAATACGGGTATTTGTGAGAAAGTTTGCTACTTGCTTTTTAAAATAATTTTACAAATTGCTGTGCCCTGGGAACAAAACCAAAACCCAAACCAAAACAACCCAAAAACCAAAAACAAACAAAAAGATTGCCACTGCTATAACTCCAGATATCCTTTTGTGCATGGTAAAAGGCCTAATTCCTATTACAAAGACATTTTCCTATTTTTATTAAGCTTGTACAATCTCTTCTGGACTTCATGAAAAAGCATCAATACCTCAACTTTTTCTCAGTTACTGCTCTTAGAGCTCTTGCTTTCTGAATGGAAAAAATAGATTAAAATCACAATTAGTTTGGAACACCTTACATAGCCCACATTTTGATCAAATTAGAAATAGACAGCAAAACAGCCTGTTTTCTTTTCTTAAGCATAAAGAATCCTAAGAGCAGAAAGACAAAAGAGATGTACAAGTTTGGGGGAAAGACAAAATAAAGCTTTGAAGAGAAAGGAATACACAGAATCAAGAGAATGTATAAGAAATTATTGACTGGGTCCCACAATACTATACACCAATACGGGAAAATTAACTGGTGCAACAGGACAACCTCTATTTTATATCTTTTTCAAACACTTTGTTCTTAGTGGATTAAGTTACTTTGGACAAAACAAGGCAGGGGTCAGTGCAGAGGGAGCAACAGTTCTACCAAGCCTACTTGTAGGTACTTAGGAGAATTTAACAGCAGACTCCTAACTAAATGCTGGAGACTCTACATGTACACTTTGTGTCTATTGGAAGAGAATTTCTTCCCGAAGGCTGCGAAAATAGTTTTTGCAGTTTTATTCTGAAGAATAAACGGGCAAGAAAAGAGAATGAGAAAGTGAATGAAAATGGAAAAAAACAAAAGGTTATCATAGAGAGGAGAGCGATAATTTTTAAAATATTCTTAGGATCATTAAATTATTCAGGGTTCTTGAAGATGCGGAAGCCAACTCAACATAAAAAACCAAGAAATATCCATGCTCCACTAAAAGTATCCATCAAACAAAATTTTCACTCTTTGCTTGGGAAGGAAGAACAAGTTACAACAGAACTTTTCAGGGTCTTCTTCCAATCACCCCAATATTTGTCTTTTTATCAGTTCCCACATTTTATGTATGAAGTAGAACAAAAGGCAAAGTATGTGCCAGAACTAACCAAAATTTAACTAGACTTGGGAGGAGAATTAAAGCTAATCTCAATCCTTTGTTTTGTAACTGAGTTACACTTAGTTTACTTCCAATGTAAACACGTCCTGAAGTGTCTGAAAATTACTACCTCAACAGGAAACTACAGCATCTTTGCCATTTCTTCTTAAGCTGCCCAGAGTGCTGGCATAGTTCCTGCTGTCTGGTACTTTAAAAATCTGGGGCTGTAACAACGCACCAGAAGAGAGATGCAAGTCTGGTGGGAATGGAAGGAAGGTAACTACTGGCATTCTCTTCCCGTCATAGACCTTAATTCTGGGAGGAGAAAAGTCATATCCTGGGACAGGCAATAGGATATAGGAAAAGGCTGCAGAGGTGACAACACTTGCAGTTCCCAGCTCTGCTTTGTCCCACATTCCTTGTTGTGGAGTCAAGGGAACAATATGGAGAATCTGCAAAATTCGGGTGTGGAAGCAGAAGACAAAAACACTGCAGAAAACCATGTGACTACCTCTGATCCCTAATAAGGTGGTGTGGTAGAACAAGATAATTTTTTATTCTTCTGCTGAGTCAGTTAGGCACTAAAAAATATTTTGGACACATTATCTTTATAAATTCATCAATCTGTTCTGAGAAAAAAGTAGCTAGGTAAACAAGCACCCTGAAGAAAAAGCAGTACTGCCTCATCAACAGAGTAATTCAGTGGTTTAGGTCTTTGCTGGTGAGGCACTACCAAAATTCATTCCTTTCACTGAGCTGTGGTGACCTGATCCAAGCTTCCTGCGGTGCTGAAAACCACCTGAGCTGCCGGAGCAGTGCTCAGCTCTTCTCTCCACTTCCCGAAGTGACAGTCCTTCTCAGGATGTGATTTAGAACTGAGAGACCATCTCTTTCAGTCACTCTTCTCCTCCTGCATTTTCAGTGGGGAAAAATATCACTTCAGAGAGGATTGCTGCTATCTCATGGGTTTATTGTTTATGCCAAAGAGAAAATTAACAAGAGATGCAGAGCACCTTTGGCACAGACTATGCGACGGCCTGACTGCTAGGGCATTCTTTGGGGAGTTAAAATCTGCTCAGACAGAAGGAACTTGGCTCCCCAACAACCTGGCTAAGAGCCCTAGAGACAGGGCTTTCAGAAGAAATGATCCTGAATTTTCTAATACTATTTTAAAACTACTCTTTCATTTCTTTTTCTTTCCAAATGTCTGCAAATGAAGTGTTTGCTTTCATATTGAATAGAACATTTTGATGAGACAAACCCAAATAATTTTGTTTTAATTCTTGGTTTAGTTGCCAAACTGCCAAAACTATTAATTACTTACACAGCCTTACAATTCAGAAAATACCATTTATAGGTACTTTACTAATATCAACTAGATGTGTTGCTTCTTTTCTTGTATGGTTTTGTTACTGGAAGCAAAAGTTTGACAGTCTCACAGGAGGATTGGTGAATCTTTTTTCCAGCTTTTAAAATTAGACAGGGCAGCGTATTGGAAGATTCAACATGCTTCATCAACAAAGAAAGTGATTCTCTAAAGAAGATTATTAGCAGAAACTTGGCAATTTTCAGCATTTTTTCCATGAAGGCATGTCAGTATATCCAATTTGATTATGCTGCTGCCTTTTATAAACCATAGTGAAATAAAAATTTTCAAACATGTAGTGTCTTACACAGCCTTGTCTGCTGTTGAGTGGCTGTCTACACTATTTAGTTTATTTCCATTAAATCTGAATCATTGTTATTTTTCTTTCCTTACCTATTTTACCATGTTAACAGAAGAGACCAGAGTCTTCATTGACTTATTGCCTATTGATGTGTATTTCTTGACTTCTTTCATCTCCGTCTGAGAAACTCCAAACTTTTGGGTGGGTAATGCTACCATGTTAGCAATTCACAGTGCTTAAGATGGAAAAATCACAAGGGGGGCAAAAATTGATTAGATTTTCTTCTTAAATGCTGAAATCTGACACAGTTTTATTTTGCCTTTTCCCAAGCTCTATTCCAGGAGAAAAAAAAATGGTAAAATGATTATTCAGCAAAGTATGATCTATATAATTTGCTGCCTGAGAGGATCTCATGTCATCTGATTTGATTTTTATTTTATTATGTGATATTATTTTATTATGTGATAATTGCACATTCTGTGTAGGCCTCACACTATCATGCATATTTATGTCAATTGGAAATGGCCCATCCCTCCCTAGAAATTACTGGACATTGTTAATTATCATCACAGAGGAGTAAATCATCAGGGGAGAAAGACATGGACTCACCTCTCCTAAGCCAACCAGCTGAAGTCAAATTCCTTCTTAGCAGCTCTAACAGCACGAACCTGCACAACATGAGTTTTACCTGACTCACAGTTCTTTACGGATCAAATAACACCATACTGCACAGCTACTTCAAAGCAATCTGAAAGTAAAATGGATATAAAGTTAATTAATTACAGCAGGACCTATTTTCTTTGATGATGTTCACAAATGGCTTGTCAAGGGGTACAGAGCTGAAGAAAATGTGTTTACGGATATAACCTGCAGTTATATACCTCAAAAAGTCAAATAGCTCTATTTTCAGACAGCAGCACAAACTATTCATCCAAGTACTGTAATTGAAGACAGGAATTGATTCAGCTGTCCATAAATTATGAAATGGAAAATAGCTGTTATGGTAAGTACGTAGTTCAGTGTATTTACTGTGTCTGTGAACTTACTAAGCACTAACTGTCAAGTATCTACAAGGTTAAAAAAAAAAAGAGAAATCAGAATTCATGTTAAAGTACTTAATTTCTTTCCCAAATTAGTTCTCTTCTGGAAGATAATGCCCAGTAGTTATCCATGTAATACTTTCATTATAATGGAATGGAGAATAACTGCATTAGGCGCAAAAGAGATATGAACTGTAAAGGTCGCTTTCCAGATAATGGGATTCATCAAGGAGACTGAGAAGGCAGTGGGCAAAATTCACAATGAGCATCAATTTCTTTCCTTCACTTCAACAATTTTGGTGGAGAGAAGAAAGTCAGACTCACAAATTCAAAAGAGGTTTTCAGCTGCCCAAGTGAATTTGCTCCATCACTGTATCTTTTGAATAGGCTTTTAGTATGGCTATGAACAGGAGACGATAACCAGTAAGGTCTGAATGATGAAAGAAAACCCCCAGATTCTTTTGATTTCTGCTAATACATACTCAATTCATTATTTTACAAGGAAAATCAAGTTCTCCACTTCTTTACACAAGTTTCTTTTCCATTAACAACATGAGTATATCTTCCCTGTATTTTACGTTATACATCCCCTTTCATCTCAGAACATTTTAAACAGTTATTATTTGCATTTTATACATGATGAAATTAAAATACAGGAAGGCTAAGGACCAGTTTCTCTGTCATGTGCAAGCCTGAACCATCCCAGAGATGCAAAAATTTTGGCTGGAATAAGATTATTCCCAAATAACCCATGCTGCTTTCCTTGCAAACCAATGAAGCTAGGGGAATAGGAAAATCCACCAATTTTACAGTTTCTTTTTTTGATCAAAATGAATTTACATGACACTGTCCTCTTTTGACATTGAGAACTGCAGACACAGTAGTCAACTCTCATTTGAATCATACCCACATAATCATTTATCTTTCTGCCAATACAAAGTCCTAGCCTTGCTCAAAATAAGCTGAGCTTTCTTCCGTAATAGGGATTTCTACTGAGAGCTAAGTAGAAAATCTCAGCATTTGTATTCATTTGATTTGTCCACTTTACCAGTCAAACTGAGAAGTCTGGAACACACTGGCAGTATTTCCTCACCATCCCAGCTGGCCTGCTTTTTCACTTCTGTTCTCTATCTTGGCAGATCTTTGCTGGATAGTAGTCGATAGTGTCACTTTGCCTAGTCCTCTACTAAATAGCAATTTTAGCACAGTTTTCAATGTGCTAGAGAGATATAAGAGACCCTTCTTTTTTGGTGAACATCCTCAGAGAGATAAACTCTGTCATCGCTATTTTACTTAATTATTAAATCTTTAAAATTTGTTTTTCTGGAACTACCAGCACAATTTGCAAGCACCCGAGAAAAGAAATTTGTCAGTGCACCACCTTTAACAGGAAAAGGGGAGTCCATTTTAGGATGCTTCTGTGCCTTATGGCAGGTGGAAGAGTAGCCAAGAATTGTTAATAGCACTAATCAGGCTCACAGGCTTGATTACATAATGAAAGCAAAGCCTTGGACAAGCCATAAGAAAAATGTATTCCAAAAGGTGTTATTAATGCACACCCACTCCTTCTCAGAAGAACAAACTTTCTCTGGTTTTATTATGCCTATTAAATTGTTAGGCCAATAATTTACTGTCTTGATACTAATTCAAAAATATGTGAAAGGAGATATTAAATGTTTCTAAGCACAGGGGTGGTCCAGCACTAGCAAATATTGCATATAATCAAATTCAGATGTAATGACAAAAGATTCTTCCTTAAAATATATCTATTCTCAACTATTCCTATTTCCCATAGGAGAAGATAATTTTCAGACAACTAGAAACCCAACTTAACCACCAAATCATAATAATTTAGTAGTATTAGGTTTTTGTTTTTGATGGATGTCTAAATGCTGCAAAGCAAATGAAATTGCCTTAGAGACACCTGAGACCAAATGCTGAGCAATTTTATGGACACATGCTGTTAAAATATACTTGGCTCATATGCCAAGCATTCAACTGCTCTCAATTCTGAAACAGAATGGACCAAGGATCTGGCTAACATTTTCATTTCTGCACAAAGTGCTTCCTAACACGACACAGCACAACAGGTGCCTTTGGCATTTCATGTTAATGCTAATCGACAGCTAACAGTTTTCCATGAACCTCGCAGAGAAGAGAGCTGCTGGTTTTCATGAGAATTGCACTCTGATTATCACCTGGCAGCATATACAAACGAGTCACATGGACTCTTGAAGAAGGGCTTTGCACATGTCACAGTTACTTTATTTTTTGAGAAATACAGTGTATCAGATATTCATATATTCATGAAGCACTACTCATGGTTAACTCAAAAGAAATGGTGAGGCAGTCAAATATTTCAAATTAGTATGAAAAGTTTAAAAATTTTCTAAACTCCCCAACCAAAACAAAAACCCCTAAAGTCTTTCATTTCTACAAAGTATTGGTGTGGGATTTTCACTAATTCAATCCGTTGTTGGTGTTGGGCTGGGAGGACTCACTTTAGGTTTAATTTCTGTTCAGGCAAGAGCTAATGCAGTATTTGAATGTTTTAGTGTGTTCAGAATAGCTTTGTTATGGACTGAAATCCACCTGGATTCTGCTTGAAATGGATAGTCAACTTAGTGGATTAGTTGAGAAGGTAATGAACACCTTTACAAATCAGTAGTCAGTAGACTATCTAACAGATCAGACGAGCTTTTGATCCGTCTCTAATTCGTTAAAGCTACAGTAAATCCCACCAAATTCTGCTATGGTTAGCTCTATGTAAACTCTAATGAATTAGAAAAAATTAGCAAAAACGTTTCCAGGAGATACCTACAAAATGCTAATGTGGTTTTTTTTCTTTATTTTCCCAGAATTGACAAGAGATGGAGGCAAAAAGTCCCTTCATTTACCTGAACAGTGTGCTTAAGCATAGGCAGCTCTTATGAAGACTCATATTTGAAAATAAGTCAGTAAACAAATTTGGCTGAACATTTATTCCTATATAAAACATGTATGACTGTTTCTAAATACAGTCCAGGCCCTATTAGAACCAAAATCCATGATCCAAAGCCCATTAAAATCAAAGGAATGACTCCCATTAATATCAATGGCTATTAGATAAGGCCACAAGCAGGGAAAATCCCCACTGAAAACAGTGGGAGTTCAGCCTGCATAAACTCCCCTTGGAAGCTGCTAGTGCTTTTTCTTCTTTCATTTCTTCATAAATATTTTATAAACAAAACTCACTGAACTTAGAACTTGTACATATAACGTTATGCAACATTTTTGTTAGGATCTTGCTGGTCTTAGACCTTTTTTGTACATATTTCTATGTCACTTCAAGAGCAGTCTGAAGGTAGAATCTCCTTTTGGAAGCAAATGCTGTGGTTTGTCTTGACATTGTCGCTATACGGAAGGTTTGGTGGACTAGAAAGAGCTCTTAATTTAAGTTAATTTATCCATTAAGATGTCAATCTAAGTACATTTCTACCCCATTTCTGACAGAAGAAAGTAGCCTTTCTTTCAGAGTTCACTAAAATGAAACACTTTTTCTTGTTTCCACGCACAAGAAACATAATACACTAAGCATGCTTTTTAGCTGAGTTTAGTAAGCGTACTGGGAGATTCTGTTAAATGTCACTTGAAATGTCTGCCTCAGAATGACAATGGTTTTCCAGGGCTAATATTGCGGCTTTTCACAGGACACTGTACAATTAATGGCACACAGAAGTAAACTGATAAACAGGCTTTTGTCATCTGAGTGAATTTTTTCATGTCACAGACAGCCAAATGCTATTTTTACGTACAGAGATATGTTAAATTTCATTATGAATTGTGGAACATAAAGCTCCTTCAGATGCATTTATTAGAACATACGAGTGGGAATGCTTATGCTTTATATTGAGAGACAGCAAAAAATTATTTTAGGCTTTACCTAGTTAATTGTCATTGATTCCCATGTAACCATTTCTTTTATCTACACAGTTAGAGCTTTCTGCAAATAGGTTGAAATATTAGTTTCACAGTTATGAAAGTCCACAGCTCTTTTTATATAATTTTTCCATTCACTTCTAAGAAATAGAATATTTAGCAAACATGAGAAATAACTCACCACATCAAAAAATTGAAAAAAAACATAGAAATCATGTGAAAAAGCTAGAAAATATGTTAACTGAGCAATAAATACATGCAATACAAAGCTGCACGGTGACAAGGAAAAGTAAATGCTTAATATCCAGACCTTTAGTAGGCCTTTTCCTACCGCTGACATTAAGTCCTGGCAGTGGTGACTTGTGAGCAAGATGAAGTGGAAGGGGGAAAATCTTTAACATGTGTTTCTATAATCATTTCAATCAAAGCTATTGACTATCCCCAAAAATCAAATTCGTGATCATGCAAGAGGCATTTATAGGCAGTATTTTTTGACAAAACACCCCACAGAACTTAACTGTGTCTGAGGCAGAGAGAAAAGCAAGAGAGTAACAGAAAATATGAAACACAAAAAAATAAAAATGGCAAACGAATGATGGAGGAAAACAGTGAGAAACAGCATATGGACCTATTTCCATCCCTAGAGCAAATATTTATATTTCTGCTTTCAACTGCATTAATGCCTAAGATGACCTAATAGGAAAGCTGAGCTTAACTTTTCTATACTGGTCATGCATAAGCAAAACTTACACTCTAAATATGAAAAATCAACTTGAAAATTTACAGTACTGCTCTGTGCAGAATTCCCATCAGATTTTTTCATCCTTGTAAGTATATAAATATACCACAATTATGCACAGTTAAAAACCTGTTTTTTTTCTTTTCCTTCAGGATTGTTACTGTTTCAAAAAGGAGCTTATAAATAGGAGATATTCATATTGATTTAAACCGGAGGTGAATACTCAGTGAGAATAGGGCTATGTTCTAAATTTTGCACCACTTTCAAGAGAGGGATGGAAAATTATGGTCTCAGCCTATCTGAGTGTAAGCAGTGTGCTTGAAAGCCTTTTTGACATCTCCCACTCAGGACAAGATAGATTACACTCAAAACTTGATGGTGGCAGCCATGAAAGCTATGCCAAATTTGTCCAGGCTTCAGGAACATTATAATTCCACTTTTTTTTGCTGTGTTTTTTCACCCAGGTAAGATTTCCAGAAAGAAAAGGAAATGGTATGCCTAGGATATATTTGATATACAGCAGTTTTAATTACACCAGCCAAATTTGGTCCCACTGGGGAATGCAATCTTCAGTCTTGCTTCTGTTGCTCTTTGTTCTACTGAATTAATGGATGAAGGTATCATAACAAGAGTGTAACTTTTCACACAGCCTGGGTAAACTCTTGTCCCAGACTTCAGATGCATCGCAAGTGTAACTGCTCTGAAGTATCTTGACCTTTTAAAATGGAACAGGAATATATTTGAAGAGTGAGTTCCAGATAAGTTACTGCCATTTACTTTGACGAAAAGTGAGGAAATCTGGACTCACAAGAGAAAGAATGAAATTTATAAGCAACCATATTCACTCAGATGGGTCAGTGACAAAGCTGATTAAACAAAGTTCATTGTCAAAGCATGAGAGATCACTCAAATCCTATCAATATTGCTATCAACAACATCTTTTTGTACCTGGACATCATTTACAAATTCTGCGACTAATTTATAGAGACAGGATGAATATTCACTGCAAACTCTGAATATTCCTCATTGTTCACGTTGTGTTTGATAACATACATCTTGACACAGATGAATATAGGCTCTACACAGTAAGCAAAGCAACCATGCTTATTGTCAGGAGAATAAGCCTTATACTCTAGCTTTTGGGTTATTATAAGAAGTGTCAGAAAGGTTAATCCAATTCCACACTATAGGATTCCCTCAAGACTCAAAAGCAGAACTTAAAAATGTATAATCTGGTCTCCTGTGTCTGTTAATCCTTTGCACCAATGATTAGTTCCTGTTTAGGTTAGCAAATAAAAAAAGATTAAATGAAGGTTAAAGGTTCTCTAAGCCTGTTTCCTTTTTTTTATTATTATTATTAATAATCATTATGCTAACAAAACTTAAGTAGGGTTTTAGAGCAGCAACTGGAAATCTCCTTCTTATGATGAAATAATGTGTTCCTTGGATACATAAAATGCATTAGGCACAGTTTGAAATAAAATCAAAGCTGGTGGGTTACAAAGGTCGAACAAATTAAGCTTTCTCTTAGATTTGCATCACCATCTGAGCCCAATAACATGCTTCTTAATTGAATAGTAAGCACTGTCAGTCAACCTCAGCCAAAGCAGCTCTGATTATGTAATGGCTTTCAATTGTGATTATTTCAGTGTAGCATATGGAATATTTCACATCACACTTTGCTAGCTTTGCTACTGCTGACATCTTAATCTGAAGTGGAAGCTGTTTAAAGTCCTCTGATCTCTCAGTTGTTCTAAAATATGAGCTATTTAAATACATATTTCCCAGCAATTAATGCCTATCAGTAGCAATGACCAATTGTTTTTTGCGCTATCTGTAAGTTTATGGAAAAGTAGTTCTGCCAAAAATTTAAAGTCTGAAAATCCACCCCTCTTTTGTTATCCATCTTTTAGGGCTGGTATACTGTATTTCTGGTTCAATAAATGAACAAATTTTGTTTTGAACATCTGTGGAGCGACTTCTCTAAGACATTCATCTCTCAAAGCACTGAAGAGCTACCTACAGGAATATTTTTGTTACGTGTATTGATCTGCATACCTGTCCTTCTACATAAATATAAAATCAAAGGTACATGAAAACATATACCTAAATTGACAAGATGTAAAATTATTGTATCATTACTGGGAGATTGTCCTTTTAATTATGTGTTCCCCCAGTGTTCATATTTTGGTCTGGGCAGAAAAAGTACCTTTATGTTGCAGAGTACCTGATAAGTCATGAGCAATACCAGAAAATACAAGGTAATAGAGATTACAGTAGTAATTCCAGTAGAAACTACAGGAGTAATTCTGCCAGTTCTGCTGCAGCAGTGCATTATAATTCCCAGAAGGAGCAATAGGGTAATCTCTTTCCCAAGAAAAAAAGGAAAAAATCCTGACATAAACTGCAAGCCAAGCCAAGGTCTGTTTTAATACTTCGATATTTGCATATCATTTGACCAATACCTGATGTACGACAGCTTCTACAAATCATCCATGAAGTGGAATATGTAAAAATGCATTCTAAATTATACAAACCATACATTTCTATTCATGCATTATCCTTTATTTTAGAAATATCTTATCACTTCAGTGCAGTGGTTTGGTTTTTTGTTTTTTATTTAATGATGATAGGTGATGCATCTGCAAATGAAGCATTTGGCACCCCACATAAAGGATTACTGAAATGATGCGCATATCTCTTTCTTAGAGATCTTTATAAAAGCCAAACACTCCTACACTTTTATTTTCTATGGCTCCATTTTAAAAATGTGCACAGCAGCATGGAAACATTCCAAAATCTCAGCTGCACTGGAATGCTTTTGATGTAAACTCTGCCATCAAAATGCATGAACTCACAAGGAACTGTGAGCTGATGAAAACAGGAACCACAATATATGAATGGTTTAGTTTACCTGTGTAGTCTCTGGAGCTGGAAGCTGGTCTACTGCTCTTTCTAAGAGAGGGAAACAATATCATTCTCTCTGTAATTTCTTCCCCTTAGCTCATTCTAGCAGAGACTTTAAAGAAAAGCAATCTGTTAAGGGCATAATGTTCACAAATCAATCAAAAAAAAAATCAGATACTAGTCTCATTTCATTCAACAAACGTTTTGCCAATGGCAGCAGCTGAAGCAGGGTATGAGTCAAAGATTGTAAAATGCTAATCTGGCATGCAGTCTATTCCATCTTCTTACGAAAAAACTGCAGTGTCCAGCTGGCTGGAAGGAATACAAAGAACATATGACCATCAACCCTGTTTGCAAACAATACTCATTTGTGTACGTCATTGAAAAAAGTGCAATTACTTCCCATCTTACATATGCAGAAGAGCAACACAGAACCAAAAACTAAACCAAAATGCTGATCTTCCCTGTAAATTTCCTGCTTTTGTCACTAAAAAAATTTAGTCTTAGGTTTCTAATTAAAAAGAAAATCTCTGATTTGCTAACAAGCAGTAATATGCAACATAACTCATATCTTCCTGATCCACTGCTGAATATGCTCAGAGTCCTAATTGCCTTTAACCTTAGATTTAATGGTACACGAGCATTCCAAGCAGCATGCAATTCCAATCTTTGAATCACTTTTGACTGAAAATAGTATTTTTAAAAAACTTCATTGTCTTTCCCATATTAGGACTGAACTGCAATACTTTGTCCTTGCTCTGTAAAAACTGCAAAGTGCACCATCCTTTGTGGCTGAGGTTTTTCTTAGAGTTACTTCATACCCCCTCGGTATCTCAGCACAATCTGTCTCTCTACTCTGAAAGAACACTTGCACTTACACAGAGATGTCTACGTACGATTTGAAGAAACTCATCTGTTCTCTCCTCAGAAAGCAATTTTCTTTATCCGTGAACAAACATATTTCATCAGTTTTGGGGAGGTTTGATGACTGTTATTAATTCATGGCAAATGTCAAACAATGATACTTATACTCCAGGGCCAGCACATCTCAATGAAAACTTGATGTGTACTATTGTGCTGCGTGCAGCTGCAGTGACTGCAGAGGCACCTTTATGAGGACAGGCTGGGGCTGCCCTGGGCTGGACCCAGCTAATTTCTGCAGCTCCAGCTGGTCCACCACAGGGCACGGCTGAGCTCCACAGCCAAGGTGATGCTGTCTCTGGGAAAGTGCATTTAGGAAAGGGAAAAAGATGCACACAAAAGGTGAAAAATGAGAAAACAAGTGTGAGAATGAGGCCTACAGACACTGAGGTCAGAGAAATAGGAGGAGAGGAGATGCTCCAGGCAGAGATTCCCTTGCAGTCTATGGAGAGGACCCATGCTGGAGCAAAGAAACCATGTGGGGCAAAGAAGGATTAGAGAGGATCTGTTATGGATGGACTAAAGCCCCCATTCCCCACATCCCATTCCCCATCCCCTTTTTTTTTCACCATCTAAATCTCTTTTAATCAGTGATAAACTAAATTAATTTTCTCCAAGTGTAGCCTAGTTTGCCCATGACAGCAATTCGTGAATGATCTCCCTGTCTTTGCATACAAACTTTTCCATTTCATTGCCTCTCCCCTGTCCTGCTGAGGAGGGGGAGGAAATAAACAGCTGGGTGGGGGCATCTGGTAGTCAGCCAAAGTCAATTCACCACCATTATACATCAATAAAACTGGATGATCTTCAACTAAACCTGATCTTCAACTTCGTTTTAATAGCATTGTTAATTTTGTCCAAGTTCAGAAAAAAATGAAATGCTCTCAGTATCTGCTACCTAAGCAGAATTACAAATTGGAATGGAAATTTCATCATCTTCATTCTTTTTCTTCCAAAAAACATTTGTAAAAGAAAAAATTACGCAATTGTCAGTTTTTCATCTCACTCTCCTCTTTTCCAAAGCTATGTGAAGACACCCACGCATCTGTGCCCTGATATTAAACCCAGACTGTTTCAGAGCAGGGATGGAGGGCATTAGGAAGCCCTGGGACACATATGGAGCTATGCCTACCACCCTTTGTCACTTGTGCTAGTGGAGATTCAGCAGCACTTTCTCTGATTGTGGCAAATGTATCAAGAAAGGCAATTTATGCACAAGCCCTCCAAGCCATCTGCTGGCAGCACAGGTACTTTTTGCCCTCTCTGGATTTGCCCTCTTAGTGAGGGCATGGCCACCTTTCATTTCTCAAATCAATTAAAGCTGCAGGTCATGACAAGCTGAGAGGCAATCTAGCAACTACTGCTTTCATGTTTTTTCCTAGAAGAGCAAGTATCAGCTCACTTTGGCAGATATGCTTAGAGTTTTGACTGCAAGGCAACTACATCAGACCTCATGGCATTTGAAAGCATTGCTGAACCATACCTACCACCTATTTGTATGACTAAAATGTGCTTGGATGCACTTGAAAAAAGATTTGCTTACCCACAGCAATCATGCTAAGAACAATAAAGTATTTTCACATTGAATCAAGCAAATTTCATGGCCCAGAAAACATTAATGGGCAGTGTTACCTGAATGTGTTGCATTTCATACTGCCATGTCTTTAATTTTTAGACACATTTTCCCAATCCATCATTTTGCAAACAAGATTTTGTTAACAACTTGCAGCCAATTGCTTATGTAAGACTTAACAATCATAAATATCTTTCCAACTGTGCAGCAGAGGGAAGCCCACATTAACAAACCCTGCTCTGCATGGAGCACTCTGATATTCAATCAGATGAATTAGTGGTTCAAAAAAGTTCACAAGGAAGACAGATGGCAGTCACTTAAGATTGCCTTATCACATTATAGCCTCACAGACCTGTCTGTTGCATTCTGTCAGTGTATGGCTAGCTGCAGGATTTTCAATGGAACTCTCTTTTCAGAAAAATGTTCTTTCTGAATCTTTCCTAACAGATTTTCCATCATATGTGCAAGTATGTAGCAGAACTTTCCTTCCTTTCTCCCCATGTTTTTTAATCACTTGTCCTTTTGCCACCTCTTTTCTTCATGCTTTTAGTTAGTACTTCTCCTGTCTGCTTTTTAATAGGAGAAAATTAGGTGAGTGGAAGTAATTCCAGAATGAAGTGGAGAAAAAGGTGAAAAAGACAGTGATAATCAAGGTATGTTTCCTATTTTCTACCTGAAGATGAGAAATTAGTTATTTCAGCTGTTCATGAGTATTTCCTCTCTTTTTTTTTTCAACACACAGCATTCAAGCCATTTCCGGTTTTCCCAAATCATTGTTGGTTATGATTCTCCATTTAACATGTACTCAATGAATTGAATGTGACTACTACTAAACATGTACGAGACCAAGCAGATATTGTCAGATTGTCAGTCAGACAACTGTAGGAAAAAAGTTAGATAATTATTAGAGCTGAATTCAGTGTTTGCTGAATTCAACATGCAGTATTAAAATATGCTTAGGTTTGAGGGTTTTTATAGGGCTTGGGGTCATTTCATTTGAGGGTTTATTTGGTTTTTTTTTTATTTGGTTGGGGTTTTTTAGCTGAAATCATAATGGAAGTAAAGAGAAGAAAAATATTTGGAGCGGTCTAGGTTTTAGGGAGATTTATCATTATTTTTATACTATAGGTTTCTGTCTTTATCCCTTTAAGGAATAAAATCATAAGCAGATGACAGGTTGCTGCCCAAAAGCACCTAGCAAGCATATTGTCAGCAGCTGTGCTGGAGAGCAGATTTACAGGAAGAGAAAGACTGAGAAGGAAAAGGAAAAGGAAAAGGAAAAGGAAAAGGAAAAGGAAAAGGAAAAGGAAAAGGAAAAGGAAAAGGAAAAGGAAAAGGAAAAGGAAAAGGAAAAAAGGAAAAAAAGGAAAAAGAAAAGATAAAAAGACAGATAAAAAGATAAAAAGATAAAAAGATAAAAAGACGAGAGAGCAAGAAATATAGAGAGAATGAGGTGCGTTTCTCTGTTAACACAAGGCTAGGAAAACTCTGCCCTTTTACAAAGTGTTTATGACTAGTAAGTGAGCAGAAAGGTTTGAAAGTTTGATGTACTTTGCCAAACTCATCATCTGGAATCATCTCAACAAAAGGCTGGGTCAAAGCAGAGCAGACATTCACCCTCTTTAGTTTTTTTAAGGAATTAAATGTCCCTCTCACTTCCAAAAGGAAGTTTTCTCATTTGTTGTTTCATCAACCTTTTCTCATACATGTCCCAGACATGTTAATGGCTTCCCTGTTTATCTTTCCATGTAAATGGATATGCTTTTTATTGTTAAAACATATAAATTTCTCTATTACAGAGATTATCTTGTACTTACATTAACGTGTAATATATGGAGGCTACTATTTATATGTCTGTATACACACCCATGCAGACGCAAACAAAACCGCAGAGGACCAATACTGAATGACAGAGAGAGACAGAGAGAGAGCCAAACTCATGGATAGATGAAGATACACTGTTATATTGACTCTTATGATGATAATACCCAATTACACTGGAGTTAAACAACTGAAAATCCCACTGATGTAATTTTTAGTCTACACCTAAACTACAGCTTATAGAGCCTGTGATATAGAGAGAAGGGACCCTACCCAACAGGAGCAGCATGGGAAGCATGATGTCTGCATCAGCTAGAAAATTGCAATCTTAAGGAAAATAAATTCACTCTAAACAAGGGTTTGCTTGTTGTCTGGAACTTTTGTTTGTTAGATCTTTGATGCAGGCTTTCTTTCTAGGGTTTGGCAGTCTTTGGGTTTTTTTTTTAATTCATAAGGAACAAATGGACTGCAAATACAAAGGTTTTGTCCAATACTGTCACATCATTTTCTTTGATGGTGCAGGAGAAATGGGATAGAGATTTATGACTTCATGAACAGCATATTCTTTTATTACATGCCATATAGTAATTTATTGTTTATTGCACTCAAATGTGAAATATTCTGTAATGCATATATATATGTGTGTGCACACATGTTTTCTAAGTATCTGTATTTTTATACAAATGCACATACACATGCAAAAACGTGAGTTTAAAATCAATGTATCATTATTAATAAAGGAAGTAGCAACCCCTCATTATTTTCAAAACCACCATACTATACCTGTAACTACACAGTGTTTCTCTGATTTATGTATTTCTGAATAAGTTGGCTCTTCAGGGAACCAGGAGGACCTTGCAGAGATATTTTTCTTTTCTTCCCTCACATACATAAACTTGTGAGTTTTACAGAAGAACACCTCTGTATTTTTTCAATGAAAAAAGCACCCCAAATGTATTTATTTGATGTGGATTATATAGAATAACTGTCTTTACACTACACTGAAAATTACTGGTACAAGGAATAACAGTATGATCTTCCATTAAAAACAAGACAGACAAAAATAGAAATAAAAATAAACAAAACAAACCACCACACATTCAGATGTCATATTTCTCATATATTCCCTGTTATTGATAGTCCACTGACTTCTTCTTTTTTCAGAAGAGAAGCTTCCTTTGCAAATGAACATTTTTTAGAATTTTCATCTTGTAGTATAAATAGCTCCCTGGCATACAGGATCTTGTACTCTCCACTAACAAAAAAAAAAAAAAAAAAAAAAACAACACAAAA